>RJWJ010000658.1:73596-192108 GCA_004363605.1 Indri indri | reverse complement strand
TAATCTTGCAAAGAAACTATGTTTTTAAGAAAATTACCCATTTTACAGAAGAGTAATTAGGGTGACTACATCCTTTAAAATAACAGATCCAAGTGAAAAGTCCAGAAGGTTTTCTTGGGACATTAATCTTTCTTTAATGAAATGGGGAAGTGATCACTTTAACCATTGTTGGTCTTCCCTCCCATAAAAATTGTAGATGTGTGTTCTGAGAAACCTAATAGTCAGTCCTTCAGATGAGGCATGTGGCCTTGCAAAATCACAGAAATCCCAGTCATCACGACATGTGAGTTTTGATTCCTGCTTCACTTCTCTGTGAAAGCATCCCTGGGATAAAGGACACAATAAAGGATTCTTTTCTCCAGGTTTTCCAAATTTGTCTGATTATAAGGATTGTCAGAGGCATTTTTGTGGGCGGGTGTGTTTATTTTAAAACAAGCTCTCTGGATGATTCTTTTGATGTGAGAATGTTGAGAAATACCACCCTAGATCGTGGGTTCACAAACTATTGCCCATGGGCCAAAACTGGCCTATCATTTGTGTTTGTAAAGAAAGTTTTATTGGAATACAGCCACATCCATTCATTTACTTATAGTCTATCACTGCTTTCACACCATAACAGCAAAGTTAAGCATCGCATATGCCTGGCAAAGCTGAAATATTTACTCTCTGGCCCTTTACAGAAAAATCTGTTGACCTCTGCTCTAGGCAGGGGTAAAGTGGGGAGGCAGAAGTGGGGAGGCAGAGGTGGGCAAAACAGACTGTTTCCTGCCTAGAACTGCAACACAGCACTTGCTCCAAATCAGATAGAGCCACTAATATTTAATCTCCCTGTAAGTCAAGCAATTTCAAGAAACCAACTTTTTCCTTCAATTAATCAAGACTTACTGAGTCCAAAAATGCATTTAGAAATATTTTAAAAATAGGAATACCCCTGCCCTTTGGGGAGATGGCCAAATATAACATATATAAGCCAATTAAAGCAAGATTTTGGGCTAAATTGTAAGTTACTGACTAGAAAATCAGAAACTTTAAGAAGCGAGAGATGAGTTCAGGTAGGATCTGTCTGTGAAGATAGACAAGGAAGGTGCTGAGGTTAAATGTGCAATTATAGAGGGCATCGAGGGAGTGAGTAAGAAATACATGTTCAGTTGGTTGACTGACTGATTTATTGGTTAACACATGTTAGGAGAGTTTGCATCTTGATGAGCAATGGGAAATAAGGTTGGATACTAAATTAGCTATTTATTGCTGCATAACAAATTATCTCCAAATTTAGTGGCTTAAAACAACAAACATTTATTTTCTCACACGTTTTCTGAGGGTCATGAATCTGGGAACAGCTCAGCTAGGTGGTTCAACTAGGGTTTCTCTTGAGGTTGAAGTCAGGATGTAGGCTGAGGTTGTGAAATGAAGGCTTCTCTGGGATTGAATATCCACTTCCAAGATGGTGCACTCGCATGCCTGGAGGATGGAAGCATAGTATGTCTTGCTGGCTGTAAGCAGGAAGGCTTAGTTCCTTAATAGAAGGAACTCTTCTTATGGCTGCTGAAGTGTTACTATGACATGGCCAGTGGCTTCTTGCAGAATTAGGGACCCAAAGGACAGAGAACAAGAAGGAAGTTGCAATGTCTTTTATGACCTAAGACAGAGATACCATCACTTCTCCCATATTCTGTTTGTTAAAAAATGAGTCAATAAGGCCAGCCCACATGCAAGGGGGTAGACGTTAGGCTCCACCATTTAGAGAGAGGGGTATTGAAGAATTGGTGGACGTATTTTAAAATCACCACAGATACTCACAGTGGATGTGAGTCAAAGCAAGAATCTAGGAGTAGAATAAAGAATTGATATTTTCTCCAGGCTCAAGAAGACATGTGGTTTATTTCCACCCATAAAACCCCAAAACCATCATCTGGCATTAATCAACTGAATTATCTCATTTGTGGGTTTTTTTCAACTGGCTTTGTTATCAACAAGTAGAAGGATGTTTTCTCTTGATTTACACGGGTGAAAAGAGGTAAGTCCAACAAGCTCCCATCTCTGCATGCCCCTTCTCTTTCACCAGGGAAAAATAGAGGGGAGAAGGAGGAGTAAAAAATGCAACATTTCATGGCTCCAGTGACTATGCTGCTTGCTAAACCATACAGAAATGCCAGAAACTTAATGATAAAATACTACAAATAAAAAGGACACTAATGGCTTGGAGTCATTTACAACGAAGAAGTATGAAATCTTATTTTTATAGGTATTTAATAATAGATCTCATTTGTAAGTAAAGTAGTAATTTTAGTTCGATTTGTGGTATTGGCTTGGTGTTTATACAGTTGCATCTTTACTCTTACATCTTTTAAAAATGTTAACATTCATTAACCTGTGTGCTTAATATTACAAGCTTCTGGTGATAAATTATGGGTACAGGACAACTTATCATCACAATTCTAGATGGTTCTAATAGTAGCACTAACTTTTGCAACATTCCTCACACTTGTTTTACCTGCCACTATCTGTGGTTTTGGTCATACAGTGCCCTCTCACCAGTCTTTTGTTAAAATATTACCTCGCATTTCTTCTGAGGAACCACCTCTGGCAGACACTTCAAGACTTGCTCTGAATGGGTGTGAATCTCCTTTTTAATGTCAGGATGTGATCTCTGTGGCCTTAAATTAACCAGCACATCCTAATTCCATGCTCAGAGATAAGAATGAGCATGGGACCCTATTCAGAACCCTATTCAAAAGCCCGGACCTGGGCTTTTTTTCAACTACTGTGAGAAAAAAGCTTAACTCCTTTCCTTGGAAGCCATTTTGCTGTCATGTGGAAACATCTTGGTTTTACGTCGAGACTGAGGAAGAAGTTTATACCACCAGGGGAAGAATAGACAGAAGCGAAGAAGCAGGCCTTTGTACGGTAACATTACATATGCCTCAGTATCTAGACTTAACCAAAGCTAAAGTTGAGTTTTCTGTCACTTGAAATACAAAAAATCATAACTGATAAAAATATTCACTTGTTTGAGTTGATTGAGTTCTCTCTTTTTTTTTTTTGGTTTGTATATTTTTTGCTTTGAAAACTATTCATGTATAGATGGCACAAATTTTATCACTGGGCACTCACTGGGCCATTTGTCAAGACTCTGGTGCGAATAAATATTATTACAGTTGAGTTGTCTCATTTTTATGTGGGCTTGGGATGGGAGAGACGATTTTTTTAAAAACATTAATTCTCCCTATGGGGCATCTCATTTGAGGCTTCTGTTTGTCATGCTTATGGTGCAGGCAAAAACACTCACTAAATTCAATCTTTGAATTAAGCTGTAACCAAGCTTGTATATTCATTAGAGGAGAAAAATTCTCCTCGAAGAAGTTCAAATTGTTTATTGATTTTCATTTCTGTGTTCAAAGGAAGCCTGAGTAAGTCTGTCTCAGCATGGTCCCCATGGGGCTAAAGAGCCAACAAGTGCATCACATTTAAACCCAGCTGAACAGCTACCAACCAAAGCAGGAGAATTCTTCTAAAACTATATTAATAAATAGTAAGAGGATGAGATTTCCAGTTCAATAAATTTGATTCTTAACGAGGAATAACAAATTTGCCAATGCTAGCAATAAATGGCAATGTAGGGGGGAAAAAAATAAAAACAAAATAAGGGAATTTTGTTGCCTTTGGGTGGCCTACTTTTGCCCCTGGCTCAGGGTCTTAAAAATCAATCCTTCCTTAACTTTCATGATTTAACTGTGGTAACTTCATTGCATAGTCATTTTGAGAGTACATGAAGTGGTACATGAAGAACATGGGTCTTCTACTTGTTAATGATCATGGGTATTCACGTGAATACCCTCTCAAGCATCTCTGACAGAGGGAGATATCAGTTTATGAAAAATGAGTGTAAATATGAATATTTTATGTGTCTTGAAGCAAAATCTAAAAATTATCTTTTAAAAATGAATGTGGAGGTGGCTGACTTTTTATGGCCCTTTAATAGATGTTCACTATCAAAAAAAAAAAAAAAAAAACTCACCACACCCTGACACATGGAGGCTGTTTTAGTCTGTATTAGGCTGTAAAGTCTTCCTTTATTGTCTTCATTTTATTTACTTATCTTATTGCTTTCATTTTAGAATAATTTTAGACATGTTTTATTCTTTTAAGTACAAAGATACCTCAGGAAGGTATATCGTCTTTCTTAGATTCAAGATTGTAGCTAAAGATTCTTTTCAAAACCATCCACAGTTTAGTTTCTTTTTTTTAATGAGTCCTAAAAGACTTGGCAAGATAATGGACCAAAATCAGTCTTTAAGTCAATCAAATTTTGAATTAAAAGATTATGTGAGCTAAATCTTCACCATTGTTGTATAAAACAGGAGAGGAAGTTCCTTTCTAGTTTATTCCTTGAAGACTCAGTTTTTAGCCTCAGTCCTGCCAGCGGCACCTGTAGAAATGCAAAAATTACTTATCTCTGTATGTAACAGTTTCCTCATTGGTAAACTGGGCAGAAAAGTATTTATTCTGCCTCAAAGGGATGCAATGAGGATAAAATATGATAATGTTGGCAACAATACTTTTGCAAAAATATAAGCATGTAAAACTATAAAGTTTAATAGCAGCAGTGATAATGAAATATGAAGGTCAGATAAGGCAAAAATCACATTGCTAAAAAAGCAACTGTTCAGAGTTGGTAGAATTATTATCTAACACAGACAGTATTAGATATTAAAACCCATCAGTGCTTTCCATAAGAACAACAGTGTAACAGAGAAAACCTCTAAGTAAATAATTGAGTCCTTTTCATTGACACCAGCAAGCAGAAGGAGTTTGAGAAAGCTACCTGAGATATCTAAGTCAGGATGGTTCTCAGAAACTCAACAATATAGGACTAGATTCAATTTCGGAAGGTTGAGAAAAGAGAATATGTAATTGCAGGATATGAAAATATTAAAATTAAAATGAATAATCAAATTGGGCATGGTGGCTCGTGCCTGTAATCCCAGCACTTTGGGAGGCTGAGACAGGAGGATCGCTTGAGCCCAGGAGTTTGAGACTAGCCTGGGCAACACAGTGAGACGCCACCTCTAAAAAAAATTTAAAAAATGAACGTATTTTTAAAACCGAATAATCAATCAACCAGATGCTTTATCTGTAAAGGACAGGCAGTCAATATCTAGAAACTTGCAGCAGATTCAATATTTTGATTGCTTTTGATCTAGATGTTTAACACTAAAGAATTTGTCCTGGACATGGGGCTTATTTCTATGGTGAGCACAATTCATATCTCTGTGTACTAAAACTAACTTTACCAAATTTAAGGTTAAAAAAAATAATAATTAGGTTCCCTGCAAAAAAAAAAAAAAAAAATTGGAATGAACTGGCTCCCAGGATCAGTACTAATGTTCAGGGCTGTGAACTATCTAAGCATCATGACATTAGTGTAAGAGACCTAGGGAAAATGATGGGGCAGAGAAAGTTCTTTGATTTGTTGAAAAAGTTTCATTAAGTTCATAATTATAATTGTAAGAAGATAATTTTCACCAGTACTTCTTGTATTAAAAGGAATAATTTGTTATTGAAAAACATTTTCTGAATAAGAAATCTCATTTTTAAAATGTGTGGTGAAGTGTAGTGTAACAAAATTCAGGCAAAATCTTTTCATTGTGGTCTGAGATCAAGCACTGCTTTGCTGTGCAAGCTTAAGTAATTCACTTGGCCATCTAGTGTCTGTGTAGACACACCAAACATCCAGATAAGACTGAAGAGTATGATGACCTTAACCCAGTTCTATTAGGGCTTCAGGGGTAACCTTCCTCTGGTAAATAGGAGGTACCCAGCCAAGTCCCAAGAACCGTGAGGTGCTCTGAGGCCCTGTGTTTTCTGCACAGGAACTCCCCCACACAGAGAGTCCTTTGCTTTTAAAGTCTGTGACATCTAGCTAAGCCAAGCCTTCTTCTCTCATGTAACCATGATCAAGTGATTTCCAGATTATTACCTCAAATTCATTGACTACTTTGGAATCCAACTTGAAATTTTCCTTGATTCTACCTCCTGACACCATTCTGAGAAATTGCAAAGTGCATTTGAACAAGCCAGCCAATACATGAATACTTGAACTTCCTGGGCTTCGGTGACCCTCACTTCCAGGCCCTTCAAGCCCCTTCTAGCCAGGGACTTTCTGGACTTTCTCCTCCCATGCAGCAAGTCCGTGTCAGGCTCCTTAATCTCAGGTGCTCCACACTCAGATTATCCCATACTCTCCTTGCAGCTCTCTCACTCTTCCTTCTCCTCTACCCCACAGAGGGACAAGGCCCTTGGTTCCCTAAATGTTTTCCAGTCTATCAGAGCCCTCCTGGCTTTTGAAGCCTTTGCTTCTCGATTTGGATTCTACAGTTGATCCCCTGGTCTGCTTTTGCACTTATGTCCACCTCCAAGGTACTCTATGATCTCCCGCTGCCCCTCCTGCCTCATGGCCAGGCCCTGTCTGCCTCACCCTTTGTGCAGAAAGAGTACCAACTCACTTACAGTTCTCTGAAAGCATCCTGCACAGCTGTTTCGTTTCCTTGGGCCTTGCTGTACTGTCTGAAGGGAGCTTTCATTGCAATGTGATTTGTCGCAATGTAATTTAACCAGGATATAAGCTATAATCAAAAGGCAGAAAATGGATCATTTGCAAATTAAGAGGCATGACCTGTCAAAGCATAGGAGCTTTATTTATCACTTAAAAACACAGAAGATTTATTTATGACTTAAAAATTATGAAGTTAATTTTTTTTAAAGTATTGAGTTTGGAAATAACGGGCTTAGAACTAATTAAATTAATATCATTGATTTCAAACTAAATAAAAGCTTTTTTATTATTCTCATTATTTTCAAACCCACTATGTCAACTCAATAAGTGTTTGTTAATGAAGTTAATTGTTTTGGATGAAGAAAAATAGACTTTTACATTAATGTCATCATTTATTTCAATCCTTAAATCAGATTTTTTTATACTTAGAATGTTTTCTGCTGGTTTGTACATTATTTGTCCAATTTTCTGACAAACCGATTTTGTCCCAAGGACCATTATATATACTCAAGGTCTAGAAGATTCTCAAAATAAATAGAAAGATTGGAAAGATCAAATGTGATTTATACTGACAAAGATGCTCTTCCTAGACTAGACTATCCTTACTACCAGAAATGAATATTGAGTAGAATTTTTAAGAGAAAGAGTATGAACTAACAATATATTTCTGGAAGGGGAAATGTACATAAAGGAAAAGTGCAGAAGCAAGAAAGGGGAAAAGGACTAGAAAACATGTTCGACTGGAGATAACACACTGTACTATATAGTCTTTCATATGAGAAAGGCAGATTTTTGCTTATAAAGCTCTATTGTTAAAATTCACATATTTTACATTATAACCCTTCCAAAGATACCATTTCCTAACGTTCATCAGGTGTCAGGAAGGTGGGAGGGGGAAGGAGGGGATGGGTATATACACATCTAATGGGTGCAGTGCACACCATTTGGGGGATGGACACACTCGAAGGTCTGACTTGGGTGGGGCAAAGGCAATATACATAACCTGAACACTTGTACCCCTGTAATATGCTGAAACTTAAAAAATGTTTTAAAAATCTGCATTTCAACATTTATTCATCTAAGCTGCTAGAGAAAAATGTCTTTGAATATATTCATTAAGTGACGGTGGCTCAACTGGGTTTATAAGTGACACCATATTTATCCAAGTCAATGAGAATTTGCAGATGCTGTTGATGTCATTTGTTTATAATACAATGGGTGTAGTTTGGTTTTCCTGTCTTGAGACCAAAGTACTAAGTTAAGGTAAATCCACTCATGACTTAGCACGCTGCCAAATTACTCACAGATAGCTGAAATCTAGCTATGTAGTCAAAGAAAAGGAAAACAAATTTTGGAGGAGAGCTATTGGTCTATACCCCCACCAAATAAGAATGGGTCACCATGCATGATCTGAAAATACAAAGTTGGTTCCTCAAGGAACTCAACAATCTATTAGGGAAATAGACACAGAAACAGATCAGATACAGATAACACAGATACAATAATATAAGGATGCAATGATAGAGAGGTTGACAGTGTAGAAAGCATTTATCTCTTCAACTGTTATTTTAAAAAGAAATCTGTAAAATGAACAGGTTCAAAAATTTTATAAACTTGGCCCAATCATCTTGACCAAGGTTTTTATGGCAATTCTAGTGTGTAGTTTTATATATATGAAGCACATTGGATCATGGACAACCCAAGAGCTGATGTTGTAAAACTGTTCTGATTTTTAGACGGCTAAGAAAATGACTTCATTTCAATTCAATACCCTGTGCTGTTCAGAAACTGTCCCAACTTCCCTTGGTACACACACTTGTATAGCGTGTATACCAAGGATTGCAGCAGATCACTTGCTGCAAAGTAATTTGAATTTGAACTCCATTTGGGGGCAATCTTAGAGCTTATGAGAAACAAAATTCTTGCCAAAGTCCTTATTATAATAGTTCAGCCGGCCAAACATACCCATCCGCCACATACCCATAAAAGTGATGCAGCGATAGCCAAAGACCTGTTCAACTCTTTTTGTTATTCCATCTCCCCAGTACCTATCTCTTATATCTAAGCATTATTTATGGTCTTGCTCCTCCTCCTCTGCATTTCAAGCCTCTGTCCCAGGCGAGGACTCCCCCGTGGGCTCTCCTTACTTCTGTATCACTTTGGATATTCTTGCCAGGGCCAGCCCATCGTGAGCCAACGCCCAAGATCTGGAAACCTATTATACCTGATCTTTCCCACTTTTAGTGAGAGGACATTGAGACATGAGGATCATATCCTAAGAGCTGGAGACAGGACTAAACTTGCAAGTGAAGGAATCAAGCAGTCCATGCTTTAGGAAAGGATATGAACAGGTTGGCAAATACCAGACACACCTTTGAATAAGATAGCTTCTCGGACAACACTCTGTGTCTCTAACAATATAAATATAACATTCTGAACAGACTTCCAAACATGGATTTATTCTTTTTGTTTTCATCACATCATAAAAAGTCATAACCTCAATATTAGCCTGATAGTAAGAGTGATCCTTCTCTTTCTGGCCCTGTGTGGTTATTCTCCTCTCTATGTACTACCATAGCACTTGTTCTCAATTTTATGGCTTCTGAGCTCTCAATTCACTCATGTTATGGCTGCCCATGAATTGACATAGATAGACAGATAGATTGATTTTAGGTCTTTTTCAGGACAAATTCAATATGATTAATCATATTGCAATCTAATCAAACAAACCCTGATTTTTGAATTGCTGTTTTTTAACTATGTGTTAAGAACCTGTGTAATTTTTAATTTCAGTTGCTTTCCCATAACACCCAGGAACATGCTCCATTCTCCACACGCATGGAAATTTTTAAGAAGAACCAATGGATCTAAGACCTACTCCTGAAGGAGACCTCTTTTCTCTTACTCAGCAAGTCAGCTCACATATGTATATTTCCACTTGTAGGAAATATTTCTATTGCCATGAAAATTCTAATCAGAAAAGCTGGTTTTATAGTATGTCATTGGCAAGTCAACTTGCTGAAGAGCATTCTAATCAGTAATGTTGAAAGCCTTCCATAAATGAGATGACTGTCATCAACGTTCTTTTTTTGCTATCCTGGGTGGCAATAAAAAAGAAAAAAGAAAAAGAGAAAACTATAATTGATCTGGTAATTGAGCTGTGAAAAATGTACTATAAAGAAGATAAACCTTTTAAAAATCCACAGAAATGGTGGCATTTCAAATAATTCAACTAGCATTCCAAATAAGTCACCAGTTCATCTTGGCTGGCATACCTGAAAACAGGTGGGTTATTTTTTTTTTTTGCATTTATATTGTTTTATTTTTTAACATTAAAGAAATAGCATCCACACTTTGGAAAGCAACAGCATTAACTTCTGGATTTCTTCACTGCACTAGGGGAATGTGAAGACATATCTGAGAAAGCTGTCGTTTTATTCAGAGCTTCAGTTATTTGACCCTTTTTCCTCACATCAGGAGAATATAGGAAAACTTTTTTATTTTAGCTAGCTAAATGTGATAATCTGACATTTTCCCTGCCTCTCCTGCCCTCCATTTGTTTTCTACCTAATTCCTAATCCAAGGAAATTTATTAACAATTTATATTGTGGTATCATCCTTCTGCATTATACCTTAGATTTATGTTTAATTAAACGAGTACTTTCTCTTTCTTCTGGATGAAGTCATGGAATCTAATATTGTACCCCTTTGGCCACTGTTCTCTAACAAACAGACTAAACTTTTCAGAGTCTGTGGAAGACAGAATAACAGAAAAAAATGTTTTCCTGTAGAAATATAAACATAGGTTTTACATAATACACACAAAAACCCGATTATGGCATTGTATCTATTTGAAGAATAGAATGGGGTTTCTGTTTTCAAGCACTGAGCAACAAGCAGAGCAGGACTATGATCCTTGAGAGAATGAAAGCACACAGGATGAGTCCCATGCTGTCCTGGCTTCCTGTCCACATCACCTACCTGCTTGGTAATGAGCCCAAGAGTAGCAGGGGAGTAGCTGTAGTAGCTGAGCTGAGGAGGCAGACATTGGAATTCCAGGCTTTTAAAGAAGATGGAATTTTAAAGACAGAGTACTAGAGACAACAGAGTTACACAGAGAGGGGAGCCCAGAAGTCTAGGTAGGGATTTTCTGCAGTTTCCTGGATGAATGCCATGATACACATTCATAGGGAGAGACTTTGTGAGCCCTAATAGGAACTTTTTTTCTATGCATCTGAAAGCTAAAGAGCAATAATATCGCAGGTCATACTGTGTGAAAACCATTAAACTTCTGGTCAAGCCTAAGTGAAAAGACCTCACTGAGCACATTGAGCATTCAGATGAAACCCCAAAAGACCACAATTTAATAGTAAGGATCATGACTGAAATGAGAGCCTCATCATAGGACTAAGTTCAAAACAGAACTAAGCCTGCCCTAACAGAAAAACAAAATAGCCTGATAGGACCAAAAGGATCTCACAGAACAATATGCAATCCCTTTAAAGAAAGATGAATCATCCAGACTCTCCAAATTTATCATTTACACTGTCCAGCATATGATAAAAAAATTACTAAATATGTAAAGAAGCAGAAAAACATGGACTCATATTTGAAAATAAAAGAAAACCTCTTATGCTGAGATGAACCAGATGTTATAATTAGCAAAAAAGGTATATACAACTAATGTTATAAATATGGTCATAAAGGAAAAGATGGTCATAATGAGTAACCGATGAGGAATCTAGGGAAAAAAATGGAAACTGTGAAAAAGAATCAAATGGAAATTCTGGAACCAAAAGAAACAATAATTCAAAAGAAAAATTCACCATATAGACTGAAGAACAAATTGAAAATTATAAAATAAAGGGGTAATAAACTTAAAGGTAGAATAATAAAAATGATCTAATATAAAGCAAACAGAAAAGATATTTAAAACAAATTAACAAATGCTCAGTGATCCATGGGGTCATATCAACCAGGCTAGCACTTTAGCTAATTGCAGTCCCAGTCAAAGAGTAGAAAGTGAATGGGTTAGGAAAAAAAATTTAAAGAAATAATGACTGAAATTTTCCCAAATTTGGTAAATATTAAATTATATACCCTAAGAAAAGCTCTTTGAAATAGCCCTTGGCACTGATTTTTTGGATATCACACCCACACTCAGACTACAAAAGCAAAATAAATAAATGGAATTTTTTGGATATCACATCACACACAAACTAAAAAGCTTCTGCACTGTGAAAAAAACAATTAAAATGAAAAGGCAACTTATAGTTTGGGAGGAAATATTTGCAAACCCTTTGTCTGATGAGGGGTTAATATCCAAAACTTATGAAGAACTCACACAACTCAATAGCAGAAAAACAATCCTGGGCAATGTAGTAAGACCCCTCATCTCCAAAAAAATAAAAATAACAGTTGTTGATGATGGGGAAAAGATTGGAAGGGGGCATATGGGGACTTTCTCGATTGATAAAAATGTTCTGTATCTTGATTAGGCTGTTGGTTATACAAATGCATACATTTTTTATAAGTCATTGAATTGTACACTTAAGATCTATGCATTTCACATATAAAAATTTTACCTCAATTATTAAAAAGTTAATTTTTTTAAAAAGATAAACAAATTATATTCACAGATATACCTTCCACTCAAATGGCTCTTGTGGTGACTGGTAGTCCTAGAAAATAGAGAACACTCTAGCGAATGTGCCCAGGTTCAAAATGTTTTAAAATATAACATAAGAATTCTCTTTAGGGCTCAGAATTTGTTCTCATGTCCTTAAATACAATAGTGTGGTTATACAGTAAAGGTGATGGGATTAAAACAGAACCTTCTAAATTTCTCTAGAAATAGACCTGCCAAAGAAGCAGCAGCAGCAAAAGCAGCAGCAATAACAGCAGTAACTAGAGTCCAGGGTTGATCTCTGTTGCCATCTTCCCTCAGCCTTGTTTTGAGACGTAAGTGGGTCATTTGGTCTCTATGATTTTCACAGAGGCTGCCAGTAAGAAGGTTAGTCAGGTCGTCAGGTCATTAGCTATCTGGGAAACATCTCCCAAGAAGCACACTCAGATTATCTGCTCTGTAAATGAACCTGACGGAATGTGGTTGCAAACATTAATATTGGAGAAGGAGGTGTGAGCCAAATTCAGCTGGTTACTCATAACCAAAAAGATGTATTTTCCTTCTCTGACCCCACTAGCCCAGCCCCACTACAGACTGATAGGGAATTGTGTGAAGTCTTGATACAGAATGTGACACAGGGGTGCCTAGTCCCTGTCTTTCTCCTCTGGCTACCATTGAGTAGTAAACCACTACTCCAGAAGAGGGAAAGATAGGAGCACAGATTGGCTCGAATACAGGCATACCTCGTTTTATCATACTTCACTTTATTGCACCTCACAGATATTGCATTTTTTGCAAATTGAAGGTTTGTGGCAACCCTGCATTAAACAAGTCTATTGGTGCCATTTTTCCAACAGCGTGTGATCACTTCATGTCCTGTGTCGCGATTTGGTGATTCTAGCAATATTTAAAAACCTTATTACTATTATATCTATTATGTGATCTGTGATCAGTGGTTTTTGATGTTACTACTGTCATTGTTTTGGGGTGCCACGAGCCATGCCTATATACGTTGGTGAACTTAATCAATAATGTGTGTGTTCTGACTGATCCACCAACCAGCTATTTCCCCATCTCTCTCCCTCTCCTCAGGCTTCCCTATTCCTTGAGACATAAAAATATTGCAATTAGGACATTTAGCGACCCTACAATTGTCTCTAAGTATTTAGGTGAAAGGAAGAGTTGCACATATCTCGTTTAAATCAAAAGCTAAAAACAATTAAGTTTGGTGACAAAGGCATGTCAAAAGCCAAGATAAGTCAAAAGCCAAGATAAGCCAAAAGCTATGACTCTTGTACCAAACAGTTAGCCAAGTCACGAATGCAAAGGAGAGTTCTTAAAGGAAATTAAAAGTGCTACTTCAGTGAACACGTGAATGATTAGAAAGCAAAACAGCCTTATTGATGACATGGAGAAAGTTTGAGTGATCTGGATAGAAGACCAAATCATCCAGAACATTCGCTTAAGCTAAAACCTAATCCAAAGCAAGGTCCTAATTCTCTGTAATTCCATGAAGGCTGAGAAAAGTGAGGAAGGTGCAGAAGTTCAAAGCTAGCAGAAGTTGTTTCATGAAGCTTAAAGAACAAAGCCATAAACATAACATAAAAGTGCAAAGCAAAGCAGCAAATGCTGATGTAGAAGCTGCAGCAAGTTATCCAGAAGGTCTAGCTAAGACCGTTCATGAAGGTGGATACACTAAATAAAAGATTTTCAGCGTAGATGAAACAGCATTCTACTGAAGAAGAAGAAGCCATGTAAGACTTTCCTAGATAGAGAAAAGCCAATGCTAAACTTCAAAGCTTCAAAGAACAGGCTGATTCTCTTGTAGGGGCTAATTCAGATGATGACTTTAACTTGAAACCAATGTTCATTTACCATTCTAAAACTCTTAGAGCCCTTAAGAATTATGCTATATCTACTTTGCCTATGCTCTATCAGTGGAACAACCAAGCCTGGATGACAGCACATCTTTTTACAACCTGGTTTACTGAATATTTTAAGCTCACAGTTGAGATCTTTTGCTGAGAAAAACATTCCTTTCAAAATATTACTCCTCATTGGCTATGTACCCAGTCACCCAAGAACTCTGATGGAGATGTACAAGGATATGGATGTTGTTTTCGTGCCTGTTAATATAGCATCCATTCTGAAGCCCATGCATCAAGGAGTAATTTTAACTTTCAAGTCTTATTATTTAAGAAATACATTTTGTAAGGCTATAGTGGTCATAGTGATTCCTCTGAAGGATCTGAGCAAAGTAAATTGAAAACCATGTGGAAAGGATTCACCATTCAAGGTGTCATTAAGAATATCCACGATTCATGGGAGTCGATCAAAATATCAACATTAACAAGAATTTGGAAGGAGTTGATTTTAACCTTCACGAATGACTTTGAGAGGTTCAAAATTTCAGTAGAGGAATTAACTACAGATGTGGTGAAAAGAGCAAGAGAACTAGAACTAGAAGTGGAGCCTGAAGATGTGACTGAATTGCAATCTCATGATAAAACTTTAACAGAAGAAGAGTTGCTTCTTAGGGATAAGCCAACAAAAGTGGTTTCTTGAGATGGAATTGACTCCTGATGAAGATGCTGTGAACATTGTTGAAATGATAAAAAAGGAGTTACAATATTACACAAACTTTGTTGATAAAGCAGCAGCAGGGCTGGAGAAGATTGACTTTAATTTTGAAAGAAGTTCTACTTTTGTGAAAGGAAGAGTCCATTGATGTCGAAAACTTATGTTTTATTTTGAGGAATTGTTACAGCCACTCCAACTTTCAGCAGCCACCGCCTTAATTAGTCAGCAGCTATCAGCATTGAGATAAGAGTCTTCACCAACAACAAAGATTACAACTTGCTGAAGGCTGAGATTATACTTTTTTTTAGCAATAAAGTATTTTTTAATTAAAGTATGTACATTGTTTTTTAGACATAATGATATTGCACACTTAATAGACTACAGTATCGTGTAAACATAACTTTCATATGCACTGGGAAACCAAAAAATTCATGTGACTCACTGTACTGCTATATTCACTTTATTGTGGGCGTCTAGAATCAAACCAGCAGTATCTCTGAAGTATCCCTGTAATTATAATAATAGATTTCTCTATTTCCTCTCTAAGGGCACAGTAGAAATCTCATCCTTATAATTGTCCAGATGTCACCCTAGATGCCACAGAATCTTAAATGATAGCCATTTGCACAAACAGGATTCAAATGTACTCTGAATTTTATTTCAATCAAAAAGTCATGAAACAGACACATCAACAATATTTTCTTGTACCACAGAGATAACCGCTATCGGTGATTATCAGAAAATTCGATTACTTTTCTATCGGCTTCATCTACAACCATAAAAACTTCAAAAAATTAACTAATATCTGAGTATTCATTTATCTCAATTCCACAATTTAAACTACTCTTGGGTAGCTATTTGGCTGGAGGGTGATCAGTGAAAACACCAGATCTCAGGTACACTTTAGTGACACCACTGGGTGTGCTATATGGAGATATCATTTGCAAATGCTGTTACAGAGGATGCTCTTTTTTATTTACCTGCTATCTCCTATTTTGTCACTTAGCCCATTTCTCACTCCAAAGCAAACTACCAAAACCTAGTGTGTCTGGCTTTTTAACGAAGACTTTATGACGATAGTGCAATAAATGGGAGTTCCCCAGAAAAAAAAGCACACATACATACACCCAACCACCCAACAAGACCCTCCATCATTTCTTCACGATCCTATAAAAGGGACAAAGGGGAACACAAACATTTATGGAGAGGGAGATTTTTCTCATAACAGCCCCAATAAATATGTTTGTTGTAAGAAATAAATGTGGAGGGAAGACATGCAAGCCTGATGTTGAAGAAAGGCTTGTTCATGCTTAATACATTGGAGGAATTTTCAAGAGCTGTTCATCCATGTTAAAAAATATTACTCCTGTAATGCTGCCAAGGACAGAGAGACCTATGGTGGCCAGCTGAATAAGTGCTGGCCGTTCAAGTTAAAGTGCCTTGGGGCAGGAATAATTTACGTACCCAATTTTTCCAGCACGTCAACAACTGAAATTTCAAGGAGGAATACATGTATCATGGGCATATGGGCTACTTGTTTATACACACACACGTGTGCACACAGGTATACACATACACCAGAGAGTCCCTGAAATTGGCTTTTTTTCAGAAAGAAAAAAATAGAGTACAGGAAAATTTGTTGTCCACTTCCACTGACAAGATCCCTACCACCTCTCCTATATCCCAGGATTATCTGTGGGAAGTTAAAACAATCTAAAAAACAATCTAAGGATACGGGATAATTCCAGAATACAGGATTAAAAATAGTGGTATGCTTCAATGACAAATTTAAAAAAAACCCACATATCTGCAAGCTACTTCAAACCTTATCCTCCAAGGCAAATTTCTGCAATTGTTAAAGCCAGAAGAATTGAATAAGCATGATACTGTTCTCAGGATTTACACATCCAGTTAATTATTTAGCAAACATTTTGAGGCAAGAGATATACTTTGGTCACTGTCCTTGGTGCTGGGACCAATGCTTGAGGATCTCTCATTGCAAGCTGAAGCTCTAAAATAGTATTTTAAGTACATTCTAAAGATCAGCACAATATTATAGTATTTGGTGAAAATGTTTATTTTCAAGAGCTCTTTTTTTTTTCCCCAAAAATCTCTTGACAATTACACATTCATTGCTTAAGTTCTTTCTCCCAAATAAGACTGTTCACCAGTAATAAGATAGTTAAAAATTCAGATTTCACAATGGAATTGGGGTGGGACAAATTCCCTCTCTGCCTGTGGCAAAATTTATTGCAACTCTCAAAGCTCTCTGCCAATCACAATTATAATCACAAAACTGAACTAGTATTGCAGGTCATATAACCAAGTCTTCAAGGAGAGGATGACAAGATGGATAGGAATTTAATGGATTTATGGTATTAGACAATGAAGAAAAATACCTGTCTGGACTAATCATAAACTTTTCTTTAGCTGCAATTAACCTCATGTTGAAATACTATGTGGAGGCTATGTAACTGATAGCACTTAAGGAAAGCAATGAATGTGTAATTGTCTGGAGCTTTTTGGAGAAAAAAAAAAAAGAGCTCTCGAAAATGAATATTTTCACCAAATACTATAACATTGTGCTTATACTTAGAATATGCCTAAAATATTATTTTAGAGCTTTAGTTTACAATGAGAGATTCTCAAGCATTGGTCCTAGCACCAAGGACAGTGACCAAAACATAGCTGTTGCCCCAAAATGTTGCTAAATAATTAACTGGACACTTAAATAAATTATAAGAAAGGTATCCTTATTCAATCAATATAGTAACGTTTGAAATATAAATACAGCAACAGAATGAAACCTAAAATTAAAGTACTAGGCTATAAACTCCTTAAGAGGACTGATTTTATCTTTTGTTATCATTAGTATAGGGTCTTTTTTTTCCTCCCAATTTTATGTCCAACACATAGCACAATGCCTGGAACATAGCAGGTACTCAAGTATTTGTAAGAAGTATATTCAATAAATAAAGTAATTCCAGACACTGTTTCTGGTACAAACAGGGTCTGGTCCCTGACTTACTTCACACTATGTCACGTATCTTCAGTTCCCTCCCCTAGCAAGTATTTAGTCCTACAACAGTCAGGAATTTTCCTCTATCAGGGTGAGAAGGGAAATCATCAGCTAAGTTTGAGAAGAATATTTTAGCGATGAGATTTTACTTGATTTCCATGATATTTCTACTTTCTTGGTCCCTGATTCTTTACCTGATTTTTTGACTCTGGCTGTTTAGAAGACCTTTCCATGTAGGTAGCTTTAAAGGTATCACCTCTTACTTATCTGTGTCCCAGCTTTGGACCCACAGTTTTCTTTGACCTACATATGCACATGTCCTCCACATGGACTCACCTTTTCAGTGTCCAGTGTTTCTATCTCTCCGTCCTTTCTTATGATCCCTAATTGTGTTCAGAATCCCAGATCATGGTGCAGCATTTCTGATCTCATACAACATAATAAAATTGGAGAATGGGGCTCCATTAAGCTATATTATTGATATATTCATTGGTTTCAGAATACATTGCTTGATTATCTTAGTTTGCATAGTCAAAGACTTATCTGTAGGCTTGTAATTTTTTTAATTAAAAAACTTTTATTATTAACTATGGTAATCACAAACCCACAGAACACATAATGAAATTCAGCAAGCATGGAGTCAAATTTGTCAAATATTTTGAATTTTGCACACAAATTGGGTTTGAATTTAATAAACACCAAAATTTGCTATTTGTATGTGTGTGTTTACCATATAATTTGTTGTCCAAACTGGGACACTTTTGAGAATTAAAGGTGCATAATGAATAATATACCAGGACAACAGGCATAAACTGAGAAAACTGGGATGTCTGGTCACTCCCAAAGAAGTGATTGGGGCTCATTTTAACAGAACTGACAGACATTTGAAGGTAACCTGCATGGGAATCTGCACCTGAGAAACCCTGGTCAGCAGGTGCCCAAAATTTAGCCAGACTGTGAGTCAGTCTGGAAGAAATTGGGTTTTCGGTTTGGACTTCAGCAGTGTTCTGTAATCTGTTTCCTAGAGATCTGCCAAGCCCTGGGTTGAACACATGGACCCTAAGAATTATCCATCTTGAATTGTTTGGTACAAAAATAGATTTCAGAAATCCCAGGGCAAGTATTACAGGATTTCTATGTAACAGAAATAAAGGACAGAGGTGTACACGTACAGGAATGGTGGAGCAAAGAGGCAAACGGATGTTAGAAAGACTGGCAAAGAGGGCAAAAATTTGCAGAGGTAGTGAATGGCTACTTGTATATAAATATGATATATTTATTAAATTGGAAAATTAAGTCCTAAAAAAAGTCACTGTTTTAATATTTTCTTTTGGTTATTTCCGAAATCAGTAGTTGAAGTGGGATCTGTTACCTTGGAGTCCTTAAAGGTGTTCACCATCTATAATTTGGTTATATGCGCTTAAAACCCCCTAAAGAACACATCCTTACATGTGTCTTTCTGTCTTTCTGGGTAGAGCTAGTTCTTCATCCATTAGGTACTGTAGTAGGCCTCCAAGATTACCAGCCCCTGGTCTACCTGTTCTGTTCAATTCCCTTCCCTTAGGTGTAGTTAGGACCTGTAAATATGATAGGATAGTCACTCTCTTGATTGGGTAACATCATATGACAAGAGTAATCGGATAGGCACTTCCATGACAAACTTACTGGAAAAACTGATTTCTTATAAAGCTTAGATAAGGACCAAATGGACTTTTTAGAACCATGTGAGTTGAATGCAGCCTCCTAGTCACAGGCAGTGGCTGGAAAACCACAGGCTATGACATTATTAAAGTGGAGAGGAGCAGAAAAGACATAGTCTCTGTACACAACAAATCCCAGAGTACCAAAAGCTTAATTGAGCATGCTCACAAATCTTCCCAAACTCGCCAGTCAGATAGCCCTCTCATCCCATCCTCCTGGCAGAGGGTGGAGAAAGAGGAAGAAAGGTAACTCTAGGGCAGCTGCCTCTATACAGGGCACTATGAAAGCAGGTGAAAATAAGTTTTCCCTGCAACAGAAACCTAGGGATATACCATCAGCTTTCTGTTTCTTTACCTTGGGTCTAGCTGGCTTAAATATGACCCTCTCCCATCCAGTGAAAGAATAGTGTGGAAATATATAAAGGATTTTTCCAATGCAATAAGGCAAACAACCCAAATTTAAAATGGGCAAAAGATTTCAACAGACATTTCACCAAAGAATATACATAAATAACCAAAAAGCCACTAACATATGCTGATATCAATAGTCATGAGGACTAATTTTCTTAGGTGTAACTAAGAAAAGGAAAATTGAAACTACAATAAAATACCAATATATTCACTAGAATGGCTAAAATTAAAACGTCTAATAACACCAAGCATTAGCAAAGATATGCAGCAAGTGGAAATCTCATATGTTACTGGTTGGATACAAAACAGACAGTACAGCCTCTTTGGAAAAGAATTTGGCAGTTTCTTATAAAGCTAAATATTTATTTACCTTACAATTCAACAATTCTACTCCTAGATACTCACCAGAGAGGAATAAAAACATATGTCTCAGGCAAAAATTGTACATGAATGTTCATAGGAGCTTTATGCGTAATAGTCAAAAGCTGAAAATAATCCAAATGGCTACCAACTAGTAATACATAAACAAATTGTGATTTATCCCTATAATACAATACAAACCATAAATACAAGCAACAATATGTTTGAATCTTAAAAGTATCACACTAAATGAAAGAAGTCATTTATAAAATACCATGTTTTCCCTTATAAAAATTTCTTAAATATGTAAAAATATAGTTACAGAAAGCAGGTCAAAGAGAGTTGGAAGCCAGAGGAAGGAGAAGGAAATTTGGGGGATGATGGAAATGTTCTATATTTTGATTATGGTATGGTTGTTACATGTTAAATCTCATGAGACTGGTGCTCAAAATGAATGAATTCTATTTTGTATAAATTATACCTCTATGTACAGATGTTTTTGTTAATTCTGTAAAGGTTTCAATACTGGTTTTAAGCTTATCTAACCCCTCAGGATACCAGAGAGGACTGCCGCATATGGTAATGTGAGTTGTGCACTTGTATAACTGCTGGATGCAGAGGCCCGCTTGAGAACCCCAGTAATACCAGCTGTCTACTAGAATGCATCATTTTCCTGCTCTTCTCACCCAAACAAGGGCAAAGACCATCCAAAACCTGAATTGGTAATGAAATTTAGTTAAGAAATATTATCCACAAAGGTTCAGAAACCTCAACAAAGTGCCAGGCTTTACCATGCTTTGAAGAATGGGGATTGGATCAATACTAATGTATATAGAGGACCCACCCTATCTGCTTAGTACCCTTTTGCTTAGACACCGTGCCTCCCCAATGTTATAATTATCTAGTTTGCTCAATGTACAGTATGTGTGATACTGCCCTGCCCTTGTCCCAGGTCCCAGGGTGAGCTTATAACCCAGGCCCCGCCAGAGTATTTCACCCCCTTACCTACAATATTTGATTTATGGATGGTCATGTGACCCAAACAAGACATCAAGAGATTTCTAGGTAAAAAAGACTATATAAAACTAAAGCTCTTGGTAGGTTTCTTTATGCCTCACAGAAAAAGCCTGCCTGGGAGTGTAGCCAAAAGCTAAAAGCAAAACTGAGAGATGAAAACAAACAGAGCTCTGACAATACTTTTTGGGCACTGGAATCACACCATGCATGGACTTTTTAGCTACTAGAGCCAATAAATTTCTCTTATGGTTAAGCTAGTCTAAGTTTCTGTCGCATGCAACCAAAAGAGTGCCAACTAATACAAAACAAAGAAGATAGGAGACACTATATGACAGAACAAAAACTAAAATGTAAAAACGTTTACTAAAAATTATAGGCAGTTGACATATTGAAGTCAAGAGCCTCACCCTAATCCCAAAATTACCGCTGACTTATTTTGTAACCCTGAATCAATATCTCAATCTGTCTAGGAGCTGTTGTCTTGTATCTAAAATGAGAGCATTGGACTAATCCACTTTGAGCTCTCTAAATGACACAGGGACTCCACGGCTGGCAGAGTTAGAGCTCTAAAACTGTTAGTGCCAACAACCCTCTTCTAAGACTCCCAGTAATGTTACTAACTATTGATAAGTACAGATTTTATTTTATGAGTGGTAGAGAAGTTTTGGGTCTGGGTGGGATGAGAAAGGGCATGTCAGTAGTGACACTGAGACTTCTTTATGGGATTTCACAGGCAGTATAAGAGGAAAGGCATGGACCAGGAAAGGGAGGCAAGGCACAGACTTTTGTGTGAGGCCCTGTTTGGGAGATTCCAAGAAATCACTGAGACATACCTCATGGGAGTGAGGAGGAGAGACATTTGTAGAAATCAGGCTAGTGGTGGCTCAACTTTAATAAAAGTTTATTAAAAATAACTGAAATATGAAAATATGCTCAACTCCATTCATAATAAAAATGAGAATTAAAATTATGCTGAGGTAATATTTTTAACATATTCATCACTGCATTAAAATCACTCTAAAACCTAGTGGCTTAAAATAACATAGATTTCTTATTTCTTGTGGTTGTGTGGGTTGATTGGGCTCAGTAGGGTGATTCATCTGGAGGTTGGGGTTGGGTTATAGTCATCTGGAGATTTGACTGGGTGGAATATCCAAGATGGTGAAATCATATGGCTGGTGATGGGTGCTATCTGTTATCTGGCAGTTCATGTGGGGCTGTTGACTAGATCACCTTGGTTTTCCTCCATTTGTCCTCTCCACATGGGTCATGGGCTTCTTAGAGTGAGCATTCCAAGCTTGAGAAAGCAGAAGCCGCAGATCTCTTAAGGCCCAGCCTCAAAAGTTCCATGGTGTCACTCCACAGTATTCTAGAGTTCAAAACAATTCACAGGGCCAGGCCAAATTCAAGGGCAGGGGATATAGACTTTCCCTCTTGATGGCAAGAATGACAAAGAATTTCCAACCATCTTTAACCCTACACAATTTGTATAAAAGAAAATTTGGCAATATCTAAAAGAATATAGATGCACATGTATTTTGACTCAGAAATTTATTCATTCTAGCATTTTTTGTAAGAGCAAAATATTGGGAAAAGTTAAATGGCCACCAATAGAGGACCCACTGAAGAAATTATGAAGTAACATGCAGCCATTAAAAAAACTGAGAATACACTTTATAAAATTACATGAAAATATATCTAAATGCATTGAATCCAAAACAATGTATAGAGTATTTTGTGAAATATGAAAATATCTCTAAAAAAAGTAAGTGATAAGCAAGAAAGAGCATATTGTTAAATTTATTGCAATTTCTGGGATCAAGTGTTAAAAAGAATAGAGCCAGTCTATAATTTCTTATATGTAACCCTTGGGGCTAGGTGGTTTTATAACTGGGAGTATTTTGAATTTTAGAAATGTAATATTGGGCTTATACCCCCAGTGCAACCTGAGAGAGCACCCCTTAATTGAACATACTGATATTTTGGTGGTAAAATATTAATATTTGAAAATTCATATTAAGTGAGATCATTTAAGACTATAAATAGATATTTTTGAGAAAAGAAGATTAAGAATTGTAGACCTGCCTATACACATACATTTGCATACATAATCTATACATAAATATATTTATTTAATTATTTGCTTGAATATAGAAACCATATCTCTTGGAGGACATACGAAAAAATAGCGACACTGGTTGCTTCCAGGAAGGGAACTATGTGACTAGACAAATGGCATTAGAGGTTTAATATCCTTTTATCACTTCTGAATTTTATACCATATGATCGTATTGTCATTAAAAACAATTTTTTAATTTGCATTTTTCCAAGTCCAGACATTATGACACAAAAATTCCACTTCTCAACATCAACTCCCAGAGGACTATAGATCCGTGTATACAAGGAGGCATGTATAAGGCTGTATTGTGTGATTGTTTGCAACAGTGTAAAAAATGGAAATATCAGAAATGTCTACCAAGAGTAGAATGGCTAATAAATCACAGTATAGCCATATTCTGGAATATTATAAAAAGTTTAAAAACTACGACTTATACATACTGACATGGAAAGATTTCCAAGATATAGTGTTGAATGTTTCAAACTTAACACTCAGAAAAAGAATCATAAATTCAGCATCAAAAAATTATTAAAAAAATATATACACACATACATACATACAAGTAAAAACAGCACAGGACAGGATCGGAGAGGGTTAGGGAGCTTCAATTTCTGTTTGGTTTCTTTTTTATAACGAAAATTATTTTCATTACATGTATAATTTTATATTAATTAAATTAAATTAAATTAAATTAAAAATAAAATCAACTTTTGTCTCAAGATGGTATATTAGGCACTCTCAAACAATGGGTACTATATTTGTCTTCTATGGCTCACTGTCACCTCTTTTCCTACAAACCTCACCCCCCCTTGATTGACACATGATAGGAAGAGACAGGAAGCACTAAAGCAAACAGTGGAGTTAAGCTGAAAGTTGTAATAAGTAACCAGAAGGAAGATTAGAGGAGATGACTAAATAAAAACAAAATAACACCATCACTTCCACTGCCAAGATAATGAGTAGTTTGCTAAAATGTGCTGTAAAAAATAATTATTTTACAGAAAGCAGGGTACATGATTCAAATGAATCATGGTGAAACATGAGCTCGTTAGCTGTCCCTCACATATTCTTGAAAAAATTTAAAGCCTATTTTCCAATAAAGGTGAGATTGATAATGTGCTATAAACTGTCATAAGGAATCATTCCTGGGTTCTAATGGGTGTGAAACAAATGCACCCTATTCTACATTTTCAGGACCAGTAGAGTGAAGAGTTCCATTTCCTCATTAATTCGTTCAAAGACAGATTCTGAACTTTCCATGTGAGATACACAGATCCTGCAGAGCCTGAGAGAAGAGACAGACATTCCAACAACTGTAGTTCGCATCTGGGAATATGTCTGGTAGACTACTCATCTGGACTTGGGACAGGCCTGGAAGCATGATTAAAAATTACTAATAATGTTATAACATCTAATACTTCGAGTCCTTACAAAGTGCTAGGCATTGTACTGTGAACTTTACATACATTCACTCTTTAATTCTTCCTTCATCCTTATGATGTAGATACCATTGTTATCCCATTTTTCAGGTGAGGATTCTGATGGTTAGAGACTTAAGTAATTCTTTCAAGGTCATGCAGCCGGTCAGTAGTGGAGCCTGGATTCCAGCCTACGACTGTGTGGCCCTCACGTGCTGACTTTTTTCAGGAGCCATGCAACATCACAAGCCAGCTGCCCCCTGATGGGTTTGTAGACTGGTACACTATGCCAGTTGGGGGAGGCATAAAAGAAGGTAGTATTTTTGAAGAACGACAGATAGTTTACCCTGGCTGGAACTCAGGGATCCTGAGGGAAAGTGGCAGGATGTGAGGCTGGACACACAAGCATATAATAAACCACCAATGAGTTATATGCTAGTAAAGGAATATGGATTTTATTATATAAACTATAGAGGTATTGAAATGTCTCTAGGATCAAGTCAAGTCAAGGATCATAATTCTGGCAGCACAGAGTGCAAGGTATTCTAAACAGGAAACAAAGAGATCACTTAGAAAGATGTTTAAGAGTCCAATCAAGACACAAAAGGGGCTTGAATGAGTAGGAGTGGAAAGAGCATCAGTATGAAAACTGTCTTCTCGAATTCATGTGTGGCATTCCTCTGAGAGAAAAGTAATACATTGTGCTGAATAAAACTCACACATCAAGGCACAAAAAGTGCTGTGTTATTAACATTCACATTCCAACTCTGTTGCCACAGACACACGTTGCCATTTCCTACCTGATTTTAATTCTTGGACCATTGACTCCAGTCCCTGACCAATCCCTTTGTTAACAGAGAGCTGAGAGAATGTTGATTTGAGCTATTAGGATTTCATAGCTCAGAAGGAGATTGAAAGATTACGGTGCAGAGTTAGTGGATTTTTTCAGCAGCTTTCTAAATGCAACATATGGTCCTTGCTAAATATCACCTTGTTTACTAATGTATTAGCCAAGGTTCTCTAGAGAGAGAGAATCAATGGAATATATTTATTATAGGAATTGGCTTACACAATTATGAAAGACATGAGAGTCCACAATCTGTTATCTGCAAGCTGGAGGCTTAGGAAAACCAGTGATGTAGTTCCAGTCCAAGCCCCAACACCTGAGAACCAAGGAAACCAATTGTGTAACTCCTGGTCAAAGTCCAAAGTCTCAAGAACCAGGAGCACTGGCGTCCAAGAACAGGAGAGGATGGATGTCCCAGCTCAAGTAAAGAGAGAGAAAGTTTGCCCTCTCTGCCTTTTCATTCTGTTCTGGTCCCCATTGAATTGAATGGTGCCTGCCCACGTTAGTGAGGGTGATCTTTCTCAGTCTATTGATTCGAATGCTGATGTCTTCCAGAAACAACCTCACAATCACACCCAGAAATAATGTTTTATCAGCTGTCTGGACATCCCCGAGCCCAGTTGAGTTGACATATAAAATTAATGGTCACAACCTCCTAATGTTGGATCACAGTCTGAAATGTCAGTTCTTGGTGCACTCATGGACAAAGAATGACCAGACGCACCAAAGTAAGACAAGTATGAACATAAGGTTTACTGAGGAGAGAAAGACAGGATTATAGAGCAAGAGCAAGAGAAATATGACACAGATGATGACTGGACCCAGTGTCACAGCAAAAGAGAGAGCACAAAAGGGCTTGGTTATGGTCTGGGTATTGTTTTCTAGTGTCCAGATTGGGACCTCCATCATGGCTCAGACGTCACCATGGAACCACTTTGATTGGACAGTTGGGAGTTATATGACCTGAGTCTTACTGTGCATGTGGATCTCCCATGAGCCTCTCTGAAAGCCCATTTGGGAAGGGGGTGAACCTCAATGGTACCCACTTTTGTCCCTAGACCCCCAGAATCCCTCACTATCTACTTAACACTAATACGCAAGGTCTTTGTGTTTTATATTTCCCAGTGTCCCAAGGTGAAATTCTCACAGGTCTTGAAGCAGAGGGGAAAAGGTAAAATTCAAGTAGGTCAATTTTATTGCTTGATTGCAGCTCTGGTAAAAGGCTTGGTATATGAGGATACCAAGATTAGTTAAAGCAAGATTTGGGATTATCTGTTTTTTCCAATTATCCATGCCTACGCTTTACCCATGGCCATGGAAAATCAAGAGTCAGTCACACTGTCAAGAATCTTCCAAGGAATGGAACATATCTCATGTAAATAAGTGCTACACTGTATTATTTTGGCCTACCTTTTCAAGTTAAAGGACATTGATATTTTAAATGCATCAACTTTTCAGGGGTATTGTAGGTACAATTTGTCACTCTTTGGACAAATACTTGGGAACTTAAATTTTAAATATTAAGGATAATTCTTTCCACTAAGGAAAACTATTGATTATAAATCTTTTATGTTAGCAGAGAAAAGAATTTAAATATTTTTAAAATTCTGAATGCTGGTAACAATCAACATATTTGAAAAGAACTACTTTAATTCCCTGTGTCACAAAACAGGCAAGCTATATGTGGAATAATTGTGTGGTCTGGAAGCCAGGAGAGGTGACTTGCTCTCCTTCCCCGGCCATCAGAGTGGCATATCACCTGCTATCCCATGGCTTCTGTTTCTCCAGCTACAAAGCAGAGGCCAAAATGACTTTCTTTATCAGTGACTTCTAAGGAAGATAAGTGATAGACCTGTGCCAACTACTTGGTGAAAAATGAAGATTTCACTTAATTTCTCCTTTTGTAAAGACCACTATAAAAATAGTCTGAGTTTTTCCACTAGATTAATTGATTTTTAATTTCCCTGAGTTGAAGGAGTTGGCCAAAACTCTCCCCTCTTCCTAGACTAATTCTACATCCAATCAAACCCAAACTCTTATGCTTTACCTTCTAAACCTTTCTTATATGTGCCTACACCTCTCGCCACCCATTCCATTTCCCTGGTTCAGGGTTCATCATCTTACAACAAACGGTGCAGTAGCTTCTTAATTGACCTCCCATCTCCATTTTTGTCCTATTTAAAATTTCCCCTCTTATTGTAGGCAGGGTCATTTTTCTCAAACTCAATCTGACCATCTGTGGCTTCCTATTTCCTGTGGGATAAAGCCCATGCTCCTTAGCCCAACTTGCAAGAATTTTCATGAACTGTATCCCCTTTCTCTCTTCAACTTTTGCTCTGCCTACTCCCTACCTCATATATCATGCCATAGTAATAGCAAACCTCTCGCAGTTCCTTGCGTATACTAGGCTGTTTCATCCCTCTAGGATTTCCCTCTGCCTGGGACATCAATCCCACCTTTCCTCACCCAGGTCATATTCCTCATTATTTAAGGCTTAGCTAGTCATCAACTCCCCCAGAAGACTTCCCTGAACAGTTTACTTGAATTGGACCTTCTCCTCTGTTTTCTTAGCTCTCTGTGTTTGCCTTTTCCAGTGTACTTACTTTTTATATTAACATGATATTTCCCCACAAGTCTACAAGTTTCTGCAATGGCAAGGACCATAATCTTGATCATCTGAGGCTCCAAAACACAGGACAGTTTGGTTTATGGTAACCTTCAATAATGTCCCTTGCTCTGATTCTTCCTCACTTTTTTGTCCTCATTCTTTCACTTCTATAGAAATTTAAAGCTGGAATTAAAGACCATATGGTCTAATTCTTACCCACCCCACCCCATTTACAGAAGCAAAAACTGAAATTAGGATTATATGCCCAAGATCATACAAGCAAATAGTGGCAGAATCAGATACAGAACCCAGTTCTCCAGAGAACAAAGGTTAAACTAAATGAAATAAAATTTTGGTAAAGTTCTTGGCAGAATGCCTAACACACTGCAGGAACTTAGTAAGTGATAAGCCATTTCTGTTCTAAGGCCAGTTGTCTTTCCATGGTACTCCACTGCCTTTCTGCAGGGGAAACTCCTCCAATTGCTTTCTTTTTGCTTTTCTGTCTCTTGGGTAGATACAGCTACAGAGATTGTACCTTTGAAAGTGTTGAAGAGGAACCATATTTTATAAATCCAACATTGCTGACTGCTGTAGGTATGCCATTAAAAATGTTAAGTTACCAGGCCCCGAAACACCCCAATGAGGGTGCAGAGTTTTCCTGTTACATTTAATTAAAAGATCATTTTTATGACAGCATCATATTAGGGGTGATAAAAGGATCATAAATTGCTTCATGAGGTCACCAAGAAAATTCTAATGCCCCATTAGTTTTCATTGTCCAGTCCCTAGATATCAACACTCACTTTTATCACAAAGTACATAAAACATACTGACCTTTCTCTTTGCAATACACAAATGTTCCCCAAAATCATATTGTACTTGTTTCACATCTTAAACTTATTACTGCCAAGGGCAGATGTAAAATGTAGCTAATATTTTATATGCTATAAAATAATGAAGTTCTGGAAAATTACAGATGTAAATGCTTCGATCTCTGAATCTTAACATGTCCTCCTGCAAATATCATAACTTTGACCTCCTATTTTGATTATAGAATTACAACCCACAACATACAGTAGGAAACCACATATTAACAAGAATCCTGATAAGCAGGGATGTAAACGGAGCATGTTTGTTGTTTAGAATCTAAGGGAAAATTATTTTAATTTTCTTATTTTTGGAAATATAGATGTTATTCTGCAGAGATATATTTTATCATAGTCATGAAGAAATGGTTTCATACAGTGTCAAAAAGGTTAAAGTATTAACCATGATTTTATAAATTACCCATCAATTTCCAAAGAAGCGACTGAATCTTCTAAGTCTTTGTTACCTTTGGTTTGGACATGCCTGCTTAATATTCAAAAAAAATCATAGCGCAAAGGAATTTCCAGAAGTCAGATTCTCCAAAGTGGCTTTACAAAGCACTGATTTCTAAAACCTTCATAAAACGATTTTATTAAGACCTTCACTGAAAACCTTGATTTTTTTTATCACCTGGTTTGCTCCTCTTTCTAAAGGAAGTGACCAGCCAAAACTGTCTGTATGCAACAAAAAGATAAAAATTTCAATTAGGCTCAGTGCTGTCATAAGCGGACCACATGAGAAAGCTTGAGATAATCCACATTACATATTGATGTCTATCAGTGCCGAGACCACAGTCGTGATTCATTCCAGGGCCCTTTTGTAGGTTTGGCAGCCACTGCACCCAATAAAGGCCTAATCATATTAATTTATGCTCCTATCAATTATACATTCAGATTCCCCAGATAGCTTGTCAGTTTTTATTCACTATTTTCCAAAAAATACGCCTATTACAGTTACTGTGCAAATAGTAGGACTGTCAGAAATGGAGATTTAAAGAATATTACTTAAAAGAGGTGGGCTTCCTTAATTTATAAATGTTGTATTATATGTCATACATGTGCTAGTTTTAAAATCAGGGGCAGAGCGAAGATGGATGTCACATGAAGGACTTTCAAGAAAGTCCTTTCAAGAAAAGGGTGGGGGAGGACCTTCTCAATCCCTTTGTTGTGTTTTAATAGTTCTTTAAATGAAACAATCATTGGTGTACCTGCAAAATATCTCAGATATCATTATTTGAAACCATCATTTATTTTTGTCTCACAAACAAGAAGCCTCAATTAAATAAGACTTTAACAGGAATATCTCCATGCTCTATTTTGCTGTGTGGCCGAAGGTCTTATGAAGGTGGTTCTCAGAGTGTCTGTGTACCATCTTTGGAGATGGTATCTAAAGCTTGTCTCCAGGCAGGTGTATGATGCCTCAGCATGGTGGGAGAATCCCTCTCCACAGGCAAGGGAGTATCAGGACCCCAAGAGCCAGAAACATTGTGGGCAATTCTGCATTAAGGAGTAATTCAAATCATAAGGTACTGGGAGTCAGGCAGTGAATTAGCCAGAGCAGGAGGTAAAGTAAATCAAGTCTAACTCTGCGCCCTTCTACTTTTCTTTGTTTTCCCTCCATTCTCCAAATCAGCTGCCCACTCAAGTCCATGTTTGCAGGACTGGGCTCTCTAGCTGACAACTAGTTCTTAAAGATGTAACTCCTTCATTGGTTCACAGCTGAGCCTTTCCAAGAGAGATGCAGAGAAGAGTCTCTACATGGCTGACCTGAGTGGACACTAACCACTACAGGGAGGGATAGAGAGATTCAATCTGTTTAGAACACATCGGATGGGGGAAAGTGGTTTGTTCATTGAACAAAAACACATAGAAGTTTACAAAAAAGAGGCAGGCTCTGACTCTTGGAGCTGAGATTCTAGTGGGAGAGTGATAAAACAACAGATAAGGATATAATTAGAAATTGTGTTAAGTGTTATGAAGACTCACATAGGATGTTATGAGAAAGCAAAACAGGAGACTTCATTATGATGCGAAGAGCCAGGAAGCTTCCCTGTGGACGAAGAGCAGCTTGAAGGCACATGGTAACTCCACTTCCTGCCTAAATCTATGGAAATGACAATAGTAAAAATTTAAAAGTATAAATCCACAAAGGCAAAAAGAATAAATGAATGAACTGCAATAGACATATTGACACGATGTTGGAAGTTGAAACTCTAGTTGGAACTTGGGGTTCCCCTAAAAACAGAGGGTAAGACAAAGCCTTATATGGGAAGCAAGATAACAGAAATGAGAGGTGGGGAACATGAGACAGGAAAAGGAGTTCATGAGTGGGTTCTTGCAGTATACAATTAGGTCTAAGAGCCTTTGGGAGCTTTCTGATGAACCATGTAGGACCAACTTAAAGCAGGCTAGAGCCTTTATTCATGATTCCCTCCCCTAACTGTGAGTGTCTTGCTCCAGGACTATTAAACTTTTTATATTTCTGGGTTGCTGCCAGGCAAGGACTTCAGACAAAATTCCAGGGTAGCAAAGCAGAGAGGGGCTAAGGCCCATGCCTGATGTAGGATGTAGACACTGTGTATGGAACTGTCCAGCTCAGCATTGGAATCAGCACACAGTGCCCCACGAGCGGCTGCTACAGGCAGAGGACAGAGGAAACAGGACTGTAACTTTCAGCAGGGGAGAATGCCAACAAGAGCAAAGCTGGCTCCCATCACAAGCCCCCTACTTCTGAAGGCAGGGGTATACCATGGAGTCAATAACAAGAATGGCTTGAAAGCCTGTGCAAGAAGCATTCACTAACCAGAATACTCCTTTCCCAGCCCAAGACATCAGGAAGTTTCTCCTCCTAGTGCCAGAAGAATGGAGGCTTTTTATCCCTGGGAACTAATGGGAACCATTGCCAAAGAATAGCCATTAGTGATAGTAATTGTTCCTACTTCTTGGCTATCCTATTTCTCTTTTCTTTTACAAGTCTCTGAGTAGCTATAGACTTTTTTTCTATTTTTTTCCCCACTTCTTATTTTGTTTCTCTTTTTTGGTTCTCCTAGTCTTTAACAAGGATCTTCCTCCACATGCTGTAAATCGCAAATGAACTTGTGTGGGGATATTACCAGGAGTTCCTGTATATCGTATGAATGTTTCCTGAGTTCTACTCTCACCCCATGCGAGGGAAAGTCTGCCCAGTTGCCCTATAAGCCAGTCACCTTCCCATTGCCTTCATCTTGATGGATAATCTTCAGACAATTTCATTCTTCAGTTGTGTCAGGCTCTTCCCCACCTTGCTGTCCCTACCTTGGTGCCCGACCTGAGAGTGGCACTTTCCACAAACATATTCTTGAACAGAGCCAGTCATAAAGCCCCACTTAGATGCAAAGGAGGCTGAGAAATGAGGGCTTCCTAGGCCCAGGAGGAAAACAAAAATAGCAACTAAACGTGTAGCATTGTCTCTGCACAGTGACTTTGGTCAATGGCCAATTTCAATGTTCTAGAATCCTGGGCTATTATTCTCCCGCCACCTCACCCCTGCCACATCCAATTTGCACTCATATCTATTTGCACATTGTCTTTGAGGAACCAGATTTAAAATATCCAGTGTAGTGCCTAGGAAGTTCTCTGCCTATTGCCAAGAGAATGGAATTTCCTTGGGGTATATGAGAGGAAGTTGATGAATGTTAGAGTAGAATAGAGGAGACAAGAATTGTTTCATTGAAGGAAAGTAAATGGCGCTGGGCAGACCAATGAATCTGATGTAAGGACTAATCAGAAAATACAAATTAAAGAAGCTATAAATATTGCCCAGAAAGTAGAACCACTGACACTGGTTGATCCAGAAAAGATTGACTCAATGAGAAAGAGAAAGAAAATGGGGGAAAGCAGGTGCCTTAGCTCAGGCTGCCATAACAAAATGCCATAGACTGGGTGACTTGAACAACAGAAATTTAATTCTTAAAGTTCTGGAAGTCTGAGGTCAGGCTGTCAGCATGGCCCTATTCTGGTGAGGGTCCTCTTCCTGCAGGTGCTTGCCTAATGGCTGTGTCTTCGCATGGAGAAGAAAGGAGAAGAAAGATCTCTCTTTCTCTTTTCGTAAGGAGTACGAATCCCATCATGGGGGCTCCACCCTCATGACCTCATCTAAACCTAATTACCTGCCAAAGATCCCAACCTCTTAATACTATTCACACTGGGGGGTAGGGCTTCAACATATGAGTTTTGGAAGGACACAAATATTCAATCCATAACAGTGGGTCAGTTGAGAAATAAAATTTATTAATGAGTGGCTTGTTGGCAAAGATGTCAGAAAGGACAGGAAGTAAATATCAAGGACTTTCTTATTTACTATAGGATATTTTACTACTTATTATTAAACAGAATGGAGAAGTTCAGAATGAGCAGCTGGCAGGATACTAATCCCGGGACCTGGGCTGTGCCTGTTACATCTGAGTCACATCACTGAGAGGGAAGTCCTTTAAAAAGAAATTTAACATTGTAAATTCTTTAAAAAGACAGGAAATTTTACCTGAGTGTCTGAAAGACAAATTTGTTTCCTATTTTAAAAAAAAAGTTTTCTGTTCTTAGATCAAGTTTAGTTATAACTTTAGCTGAACTGGGGCCATGAATTGTAGTTAGCTCTCAATTTTCCATAATAGAAAAACATACTTCACTTGGCATTGGAGAATCTTATTTGACAATTATTGCTTAAATATTCACTATTTGCATGGTACCATTCTTGGAATGAACCAAAGAAAGTCTCTACTCTTCATAGAGCTTACATTCTTTTGGAGAGAGTCTCGAACAAGTAAACAAACTAGAAAAAAATCAGATAGTAATAAATGATATGGACAGACTTCAATCAGAGGATAAGATAGTATTCAGGAGGTAAGAAAAGATCTCCCTCAGAAGAACACATTTAATCTGAGGCCCCAGTGAAAATGAGAAGGCTATCATGCCCAGATCAGGGGGAAGTCCATTTCAGAATAAGTTCTGGGGAGTGAACGTACAGCAGACTGACTATAGTTAATGACACTGTGTTGTATACTTGAAATTTATTAAGAGAGGGGATCTTCAATCTTCTCACTGCACACATAAACACACAAAGGTAACTATGTGAGGTCACAGATGTATTAACTAACTTGACTGTGATAATCATTCCACAATATATAGGCATATTGTATCATCACATTTTATATCTTAAATGCATACCATTTTATTTGTCAATTATACCTCAACAAAGCTAGGAAAAAAAGAACATTCTAGACAAAGGGAGCAGTAGATTATCTGAAACAAGAATGAGCTTGTTAAATTATAGAAAGAGGAACATTTTGGATAAAGACTTAGGGTAAAAGAGAGAGCAGATGGTGGGGGATGTTGCTAATGGGGAAGGCTATGCATGTGTGGGAGTATATGGGAAATCTCTGTACCTTCTGCTCAATTTTGCTGGGAACCTAAAACTGCTCTAAAAAAAAAAAAAATTAAGTCTATTTAAAAAAAACAGAAAGAGAGGGAACAGAATGAGATGATGTTGAAGAGGTAGACAGCAGTCAGAGCAGGCAGAACTTTGAGAGCCAGAGCAAGGATTCAGAATTGTCTTCTACGTATTATTTTAATTCTTGCCATCCCTCTTGGCATAGCCCTCTTTGCAATGTGCTTTTGCAGTGGCTCTCATCAAGAGGTAGAATCTATTTCTCCACCTCCTAGAATCTGGGCAGGCCCTATGACTTGCTTTAGGGCCAGTGGGACATTAGCAAACATGACATAAACAAAGGCTAGACAAGTTTTTGGGCATTGGGGTTTGCTCTTTCGGACTGCCCTTAGGAACTCCAAGTCCACCATTGGAAGAAGCTAGAAATAGCTTTCCAGAGCATGAGAGACCACATGGAGAAGGGAGAAGCCATCCCAGCTACTCCTAGCCTTTGACCAACTAGCCAACCACAAGACACAAAAGTGAGGCCATCCTAAACCATCGGCCCCTGCTGAGCACTGCAGACCAGAATGACCATTTAATGGATCCACAGAATCAAGAATGAAAATAAAGGAATGTTACTTTAAACCACTAGGGGGTGGTTTTTAGTAGAACAAAAGTGAACTAATTCATGGGATAGGAATCCTCTGGAGGACATTAAACAGAGAAGTGACCTGATCTGACTTACATGTATATTTTTTAAAATCACTCCAGCAGCAGCATGAAGAGTGAATAATAAAAGGGCCATAGAAGCAGAGAGACCAGCTGGAAAGTTAATGAAGAAGTCCAGATGGGAGATGAAGGGGGCTTGGACAAGCCTGGAAATATGAGTAATAATTGCTGTGATCTCATCTGGTTTCAAGGTTTTAAATATCATGAATTTGTCAATGACTCTAAAATTTATGTGTCCGGCCTGGACCTCATCCATGATTCCTGACTCATACATTGGATTGTGTCTTCTGGATATCTCTACTTTGATGTCTACTTGGTATTCCCAATTTAACAGAATTTGTGATTGCTATTGATCCCATCTATTGAACCTGCTTCTCCCACAGTCCTCCCATTCCCAATACCTTATAATCATCTTTTTTTTTTCTTTTGAGACAGGGTCTTACTCTGTTGCCCAGGAGGGTAGAGTGCAGTGGCATGATAGTAGTGCACTGCAGCCTTGAACTTCTGGGCTCAAGTGATCCTCCCATCTCAGCAACCCAGGGAGCGGTATTATAGGTGGGAACTACTGCACCCTGCCCTTACAGTCATCCTTGATAGCTTTCACTCACACTGCATATCCACCCCATCAGCAAATCCTGTTGGCTTGACCATCACTATATATATCATTACCACTCCAACCCAAGCCACCATCATCTCCCACCCGGATAACTGGGTAGCCTCTTAACAGGTCTCTCTGTTTATTTCCACCATTTCCAGTTGGATTAGTTTTGAGTCTGGGTACAGGTTAGCTGGATGTTCTGCTCAGAGTTTCATCAGGCTGACCTCAAAGTGTCAGTAGGGCTGCAATCTAATCTGAGGCTCCTAGTCCTCTCTTGAGCTCCCAGGTTGTTGGCAGCATTCAATTTCTTACAGCTGTGTGAGTGGGGTCCTTGTTTCTTGCTAGCTATCAGCCAGGACTACTCTCAGCCCTGACAGGTGGCCTGTAGCTTGTTACCATGTGGACCCCAGGGGCATGTCACACCATGGCTCTTTACTTCCTTCCAGGCCAGGAGTGCACCTGCTGCTGTTTCTTTTATTTTAAGGGCCTACCTGATATGGCCAAAGTTGATTAATTAGTAACCTAATCATAGGAGTGATACCTCATCACATTCATAGGTTCTATGCCACTCAAGGGGAAGGAATTATATACCAGGGAGCAGGGTTGTGGGGGACCTATCTAGAATCCTGTCTGCCACACCAACTTTAGCTGGGTTCTCCAAAGAGTAGGTAGAATACTCCTGCTTTTTTTTTTTTTTTTAAGTGAGATCATGTCAATCCTCTGCTCAAAACACTCCAATGCCTTTCCATCTCAGTGAAAGGAAAAAAAATCTGTCTTTATCTGGAGGCTTATAGGGCCTGTAAGGCCTTAAGTGATCTGGCTCTTCTCTGTTTCCCTGCCCTTATCTCTTCCCATTCATTCACTTCCTTGCTCGAGTCATTCCAGATATCTTGGCTTCTTCTTGGTCTTTAAACACACCAAGCACAGTCCCATCTCTGAGTCTCCTCACTTGCTATCACCTTTACCTGGAACACATTCCCCGCAGCCACTGACACACCTCGCTCCCTCACAGATGAACAGATTCTTCTTATCTTCTTAAAAAGGCATTCAATGAACAACCCATATATTTCTGAGTCACTTTCTATCTCCCTAATGCTGCTTTATTTTTCTTTTCAGCACTGAGTCAGTTTGGGTCCTCCAGGAAACAGATGCCAAGATGGATTTAGATGTGCAAGAGATTTAACAGGGGAAATGCCTTAGAAGAATAAAAGGGAGAGGAAGGAGAAGTAGGTGGGCAGAGCCTTCAGACAGCAATGCAGCTCCGATACCTGTAAAAGGAAAGGGGGAGGAGAGAAGGATCAAGCACAAAGAACAGGTAGGGAGGACCTCAAAGTATAATGCAGCTTCAAGACAGCCTCAGGTGGGCTGATGGGGAGCCTTAGAGCAAAGGTGGCCTGTTAGCAGAAATGACCTGCCTCTAGCACCTTCTGCTCAGCACAGGCTAGGATCAGCCTGGGGGAATCGAGGCCTCGCTGTGAACACAACAGAGGGTCCAAAGGTGTGACAGGTAGGGGCCATCAGCTAACTGTGCTCCTCACGGCAGGTTCTCTTAAAGGAATCGCCATAGTAACTCAACCTCCAGAGTGACCACAGCACTACCAGTACCCAAGGCATATTTACTCATTTCTACTGCCCCTGCTCAACCCGTTAGAATTAGGCTCCCTAAAGACAGGGTCTTTGCTCTGTTTACTGCCACATCCCTGGTGCCTACCCAGTGCCTGTCACATAATCACCATTCTATGGCATTTGTAAACAAATGACTAGCAATAGCTACTACTTTTTGAGTGTTTACTATATATTAGGGATTATTAAAAATGTTCATATTTTAACTGCATTAATTCTCACAACTCCATGAGGTAGGTGCTATTTTTGTCTCTATTTTACAAATGAGAATATAGAAAGTTTAAGCAATTGAACTGAAGTTTCACATCTAGCAAGAAGCAGAGGCAGGCTTTAAATGCAGGCAGTTTGAACTCAGAGCCTAGGCTCTTAACCTCTGCTCTACACTCTCCTCCTAACAGAATAAATGTATTCAAACTCAGGATATAGTTGTAGGTGGAATCAACAGAATTACTCATGGATTTAATGAGAAAAGTAGAAGAAAAATCAAAGAGAGCTCCTCAATATTTGTCTTTAGCAATTTGGCAAATAGTGGGTTTTGAAATGAAAAAGACTGGCACTTTGTTTTAGGAAAAAATTGTTTTGGCCAGGTTAATTTTGAGAAATGTGTTAAACATCCATGAATTTGTAAAGTAGGCATCTGAATATCCAAGACTGGATAGGAACCTGGAAATAAAGATTTGGGAGTTACCATCATCGAGTTGATATTTAAAACCACAAGATCAGATGAAATTACCTAGAGGAGCTGTAGAGATAAAGAAGGGAAGCAATGTAGCCATTGGGAAAACAGTGCGGAGGTTCCTAAAGAAATTAAAAGTAGAACTTCCATTTGATCCAGCAATTCCTCTTCTGGGTATATACCCAAAGGAAATGAAATCATCATCTCTTAAAGATAGTTGTGTCCCCATGTTTATTGCAGAATTATTCACAATAGCCAAAATATGGAAACAACCTAAGTGTCCATCAGTGGATGAATAGTAAAGAAATTGTAGTATACATACAAAACGGAATATTATTCAGCCTTTAAAAAAGGAGACCCTACCATTTGCAACAATATGGATGAACCTAGAGGGCATTATGCTAAGTGAAATAAGACAGACATAGAAAGACAAATACTGCATGATCTTACTTATTGTTGAATCTAAAACAGCAAGCCAAAAAAACCCTGAAATACATAGAAACAGAGAGTAAAATGGTGGTTACAGGGAGAGAGAAATGAGGAGATGGAGGTCAAAGGGTGCAAAGTTGCAGTTACGTAGGACGAGTAAGTTCTAGAGATCTAATGTACTACATAAGAACAATACTGTATTGTATACTGGAAACTTGCTAAGAGAGTAGATTTTAGGGGCTTTCATCACATCCACTAAAAAGGTAACATTCCATGGTGAGCAGGTCCATGCAAACCTACCCTAAAAGTCTGAGGAAGCTGAGAGGCTGAAGAAAATGCTGACAAATCCAGTTTCTCCGAAATAAACATTTAATAGGGATTTACAAACAGAAGCCAGGTACCAAGTGGCATTGGTACAAGATGAGATGGGGGCTCCCCCAGACCTGGGCCTTATATACTACAGGGAAGAAATGGGCAGGACAGTTGAAGTCGACCTCCTTGGGGAGAGGTAAGAATGTTGTGTGAATCTGCTAAAGGGCATGATTTGTGAGCAGGGTTGTTGTGATCTAAGGGAAGGATCTGTAGTACAGTGGAAATCTTAGAGGCATTCCCAGAACAGGGGTTAATCATAAGTCAACATGGCAGAGTAGCATCCAAGGGGGAGTTGCTTTAGTGTCCACAAGTGATAATCATTTCACTATGTATATGCACGTCAAAATACCATTTGCACACTATAAATATACACAAAAATAAAATAAAATAAAACTTTCTTGGACTACTTGTGAAGGAGGAGAAGGACAGGAGAAGAAGAGAAGGAGGCGCAGGGCAGAGCCCCAGATGAATCTCAAGAGCATTATGCTGAGTGAAAAAAAGCCAATCACAAAACATATGTACCACATAATCCCATTCATGTAGTGTTCTTGAAATGACAACATTACAGAGACGAGATCGAAGGATGCCAGAAGTTAGTTTTGGGGAGAGGGATGTTGCTATAAATGGATGACATGAAACAGTTCTGCATTCTGATTGTAGTGATGGCAGCACAAAACTATGCCTGGGATAAAATGGCTTAGAACTATAAACAAACACAAGGGTGCTTGTAAAAAGTGGTGCATCCCAGAAAACTCAACTACAGCCCATATTCTTATTTATGCTTGTATTGCAGCAAAGTCAATTTCTGGGTTTGGACAAAGTACTCTATTTGTAATATTGTACCAACGGGGGAGCTGGGTGCATGGTGCATGAGAACTCCCTGTACCATTCTGACAACTTTTTGTGAGTCTTAAACTATTTCTGAATAAAAGCTATTTAAGAATATAAAGACAGCCTTTCTGCAAAAGTGATATCCATACATTTATTTAGATATCCTTTGATATTTTTCAATGAAGTTTTATAATTTTTTATAACCAAAAAAAGGAATAGATTCTAACTAAATTCCTTTTGCTCCTAGATTTAAATATTTGAATAGGAGAAATAGAGTGCAGAGAAGAATAACTTACAATACTGGGGGTCATTTAATTCATGTGTTTATTCAACTAAACCTGGGCACCGCATTATGTGCTGCGCAATATACTAAACAAAGGGAAATGCACAAGTCAATACATGGTGCACAGTTCTGGTCTCAAGGAGATCCCATTCTAGTGTGAGACAGACAACAAAACTAATATCTACAGTGCAATCAGTCAATGCAATTTTTTTTTAGAGACAGTGTCTCACTCTGTCGCCCAGGCTGGAGTACAGTGGCCCAATCATAGCTCACAGCAATCTTAAACTTCTGCCCTCAAGCGAACCTCCTGCCTCAGCAGCCAAGACTACAAGTGCAAGCTACCATGCCCAGTGAATTTTCTTTTTAATTTTTTGTCAAGACAGGGTGTTGCTATATTTCCCATGCTGGTCTTGAACCCCAGGCCTCAAGCAATCCTCCCACCTTGGCTTCCCAAAGTGCTGGGATTGCAAGCATGAGCCACCGTGCCCTGCCTACAATGCAGTATTTTACAAGTGATTTCAAGTTCTCATTGTGATTATCTTATGGGAGATAGGGAAAGGAAAGCAAGTCCAAGTTTAAAACCCTATAAATACTTACATTTTTTAAAAGGCAGAGACATTAACCTTGTATTAGTCTTCAAGGTCTGAGGACAAGATTATTTTGGTTTCCAATTTTACCAGACTTCGGCTCCTAATACTATTAAATCATTTCCTAAGCAAGAAAAATGACTCGGGTCAATAATAATTAGGCTATCCTTCTACCACTCAGACCTCAGAAGTAAATAAGCCAGTAGCAAACCTGCTTGGTTTTGATGTACACTTAGTGAAGTTGGAATAGGCAGGAAGGGATCCCTGCTTCTGATGACAGGAAAAGAGAGAATTATAAAAGGACTGAGTCCTGATCCCAAGAAGGTGTTTCTGGGGTTGGTTTGTTCTTTTTACTGAGACTTAAATCAACCCCTTCAATTCTTTCCTAAAAGAAGTTTTACAGGGGCTCATCAGAGACCTGTAGGTCCTGATTCAAAAGGGAGAGCCCTGGACGATCAGAGAGACCTGCCTTGGCACCAGTGGCAGGAGATTAGGAGTGACTGGAGGCTTGTGCCATTTGTTGCCCACTTTATCCAATGAATTGTCCTCTTTTTCCTTTTTAAAAAAATATTTGGAGTCTGATGAGGAACAGCATACTTATATGGTCTCAATGTATCTTCCACAAATTATTTATAAATTTAAAATCATAACTTAATAGAGAAACTTTGCAGATACACCTTAACCAATGATCAGAGTTAACACCACTAATATCAGGACAGACAACATCATATGACTACTGATATAAGACAGTGAGAAGGACAGGATATCATTTCTGGTCTTCCTGCCAAAAGGAAGAAGCTAAATCTAATCATATGGAAACATCAGACAAAACCATATTGCAGGACAGTCTACAAAATTAGTGTCCCATGCTCTTCAAAAATGTCAAGGTCAAGATGCAAAAAGGCAGAGGAACTGTTCCAGATTGAAGGAGACTAAAGACATATGACAATTAATTGCAATGCATGATCCTGTATTGGATTCTGAGGTGGGGGGAGGGGAGAGGGCATAGCTATTAAGGACGTTCTTAGCATAGTTGACAAAATTTTAAAATGGATGGTGGACTAGATAATATTAATGTTGATGTCCTGATTTTGAGTATTATATTCTAAGTATAGAAGAGAATACCCTATTCTTAGGAAATACATACTGAAATATTTAGGGGCAAAGTAATATACAATGATTCTACCTTTCAAATAATAAAGAGAAAAATTTACATATATGTATGTGTGTGTGTGTGTGTGTGTGTGTGTGTATATATATATATACAGAGAGAGAGAGACTGACAGAGAGAAAGAGACAGTGATAATGCAAATGGGGCAAAATGTTAATTGGTGAATCTGGGAAAAAAGCAAAACTTTTCTCTAAATTTAAAATTAAAACAAAATTTAAAATTTAGAAAAGATGTGCTTGGTACTGAGTGCTCAATTTGATCAGCTTTCTTGTGTGTATTAGGTTCAGTTAGGGCAGTGATATTCCTCAGTCCCAGAGGCACCTGACTCGCTTGGGGGTCTAGTTGGACAACATAATCGGGATAATAATCCTAAGCCTGCACAGAGACCATGAAAGCACAGACGAGAACTCCTAACTTGGGCTGCGGGTAATAAATGGCTTCCCAGGGCTGGTGATCCTTGAATTAAGTCTAAAAGAATGACGAGGAGTTACCCAGTCCATGGTGGGCCTTCTGGGTGGCCACTGTGTCAGCAAAGGCAGGGAGAATTTTTATCTCTTTTTGCCCCTAAGATCAATTCTCTGCCCCTTCCTTCTCTGTGTCTAGAAGGCCAACCTCTGTGGACTGCATCTCTCAGATCCGCTTGCCCTCTGTCTTCCAAAGGCTTGACCAGTGGAAGACACCAGTAGGAGACACAAGAGCAGGCAGGGAGAAAAGTTGGGATATTTATTCTCATTTTGCTTTTGACAGCCTCTGTGTAAAGCTGCTACCATTCCTGTGGCTTGACCCTCTTCATGGTGTCAGTATTCTCCAGGCATTGTCACCCACCTCTTGGCTCTTTGGTCCTGGGGTGGTAATGGCTTCCTGCTAGTGCTAGTCCTGGGCTCCTCACCAGCCTTTCTTTGTTTCCCTAACTGCCCACTTTCAGGTGTGCCATGTGTCTCCTGCTAGGATGCTTCCTAAAACCTAAGGTATGGCTGAAGCAGAGGGCACATGGAAAGAGGGTGGGAGATGAGGTTCATGTGGGGCAGGGGCCAGACCAGAAAAGGCCAGCTTTGGCTTTCATCTTGTTATACTGCAACAATCCAGACATTACAGAAAAGACAGTGTTGTGTAGAGGAGAGACCTTTGTAGTTAGATAGACCTCAATTGTGTGACCTTGGTAAGTGACTTAATCTGCCTGAGCTGTTTCCTCATTTATGGAAAGAGATTAACCTCACAGGGTTAATGTGAAGAATAGATGGGGATATAGCAAGTTCATCTCCTTTTATAACTATATCCAGACAGTATTTTAAAGACCGATTCCAGTACCATCTCCTTCATAAGACTTCTCTAACTATATCAATCCCTAGTGACCTCTCCCTTCTCTGAATGTCTGTTGAGCAGATAGTCATAACCCAGAGTTTATACTTCATCATTTCTAATTGTTTCATGTATGTATATGCACATTTGTGTGCTGTGATTTTAAACTGTTTCAAATAAGAGGAAATGTTTTAAGGTTCTTTAATCTCCCTGTGCTGGCCATGATTAGGGGCTTATTAGGACCTGTTAGCTGATTAATGGAGAAGAATGATTTTGAGTGTCATAGCATTTAAGGGCACATTCCTAATCCTCTTCCATTGTTTCTGACCCCTCTATGTCTACTATAATATTATTCTAAAGCCAAAACAAATAAAAGTTCTTTAATTCCTTCCCTCTTTCGTTCATTCATTTGAGCATGTCTTTTAGCACCTACTGTATATAAATATCCATAGGCATTTTAGATTTTTATTACCTATAATCATTTAGGAGAGGAGAATTTGGTATAGACAGAGGGTTCCAAAACTGAGCTATATTTATGCTCCAAAAAAGGCCTGGGTGAAATGATAAAGAGGAGATGGGAACTTCAGATTTGGGCATAACAGAGCCCCCTGCTAGAGCTGGGTAAATTTGGTATTTTCTTTGCTAAAGTTGTTTCGAGAACTATTTCGATTTTTTTCTCCATTCTCTGTAGTACTAGGTCTTTCCATTTAACAATTTTTTTTTTTCCTAAAAGAGAAATGAGAAGCCTAAAATAAGTAGAATTAGGACTAACATTACCATAGTGCTTGATAATTTTCTCACATTGTCTCATTAATGCTCAGGGCACCCAGGAGGTCACTAAATATGATGATTATCACTTTTGGACAAATTTAAATACCAAAGAACAGAGAGGTTAACTGAGTTCCCTACTCCCTACACATGAAGTCATTGTTGAAGCTTGTAAATGGAGCTCATTCTAAGATTCAGCCTGATTTCCATGGTTTCCTGTGTCCCTCTCAATGCTTTCTCTAATAAAGAAAAAAGTAAGACGAGATCCTAGACCAGAGAGATCTAGAGTTTTGTTTTTTGTTTTTTCCAGTGTGGAGATGTCTACCTCTTCCTCATGGTAAGGAGCAACCCAACACAGTCATGGCCTGAGCATGGTTAGCAGTGGAAGTGGCCAATAGCGTGGACCTGCTATCAGGCCAGTGCAGTCCCTGCAGGCCTTTGCTTTCATGTTTTCCTTCTCAGGCATCCTCAGAAAGCGGGGTTTCCCTCTGGTCCTGGAGCTCCGGCTCCAGGGATGAGGTAGGAAAGGAGTTTCTGGGCTTTTTCTTACCTCTGTGCTGAGAATGGGACAGTTGTTGATCATGACTGACACCACCAAGGAAGGAATGACTCCCAACCTGCCTCAGTGCATGTATTCCCCCATATTCATCAGTAACAAAGGCTGTAAACCCTTTGCTCATTATTGACCCAATGCGTCCAGGGGCCTGACAGGGTTGTGTGCATGAGGAAGGGAAGCAGAGTGTATACACATGCAGCTGCATTCTTTAAGTGAGTGATCAGGCCTGGGGCAAGCTGCAGAGTGCAGGGCCAGTCTTAAGAGAGTGGTCAAGCAGTCGCCCCTCAGCACCTCTATGCTGCTGGAGGTGGGGGAATGGAGGGGATGTGGGCCCAATGGGAATAAATAGGCCCAACGTTTTAAAAGAAGCAGGAAATCTGGATTTCTGGGGGAATATGATTTTTAAAATCTTAAATTTTCTTTAAAACAAATGAATAACCAGTTTTTGGCCCCTTTGATAAGCAGATTTCCCTCCTCATTTGCAATTCCATGAAATTTGGTGGCAGGCTTGAAGCAGAAATGATCCAGGTAGAGAGAAAAAGGAGAGCTCAGGATAACACGAAGGTATTAGGACTGTTTCTTTCCTATGAGTAGTGGCTCTAGCTAGGAGAAAAAAGGGAGATGATACGGATACTGTGGCATAGGTTAGAATTTAAAAGAAGGAGGCAGGAGAAGAAAGTGCTAACCAAGCAGCATTTTTTTTTTATTCTCTTAAGACTAGCAATTTCTACAGTAATGAGAGAGCTAAACTTGTTAATTTTCACAATAGCGAAAGGGTTAAACTTGTATGATGCCCAGCCCTGTTATGAGAAGCTTAAAGTCGCGCTCTGGTGTGGGAATGTTATTCGCAAAGTGGGGAAAAGTTGATTGACTTCACGAAGATGATCCATTTCATAGAAAGACACAAAGGACTCTCAGAGGTCATCAATGAAGCTCAACAAGTGTTTATTGAACACCAACATTAACCACCCCCTGAACGGTCCTATCTCCAAATACTGTCGCATTGGGGGCTGGGGCTTTATCATATGATTTTTATGGAAACACAATTTCAGTCCATAAGAATTACTATTAAAATTTTAATTTATAAATATCAGTCAAAACAATTTCATATAAATAGGAAAATAATTCCTCTAACAAGAATGATTTCCATAAATATAATTTGTTCTTATTTCTCCCTTATATGGCAATTCAGCCAATTCCCTACAATCCTTTTGTTAGTAGGTTTTACCTATAGATGTACACGTATAATGTGTACATCTACCTATCTATATCTAGCTGTTTCTACTGCTAAATTAAGTTTAGCCTAAAGCTGCCTCCTTGCATATTTTAAGTTTGGCCTAAACATTTTTCCATACATAGTGAACTGCAACCTAACTGGGTATGTGAACAGACTGTGACCTACTCTGGTGCCAATCACGGAGTTTCGGCCAATCGAAAGTGGCCAGTTGTTCAAACCGTGTTCAAATAAGGTACCAAACCATAACCAATCCCTCTGTTTCTGTACCTCACCTCCATTTTCTATATGTCACTTTCCTTTTTCTGTCCATAAATCCTCCCCAGTCACATGGCAGCACCAGAGTGGCTCTAAATCTGTTCTGGTTGGGGAGGGAAGATGGGGTTACCTATTCAAAAATCTTTCTTTGTCCAATTAAACTGTGTTAAATTTAATTTGTCTAAAGTTTTTCTTTTAACCGTACCTACACAAAATGTCTATATATAATACATAGACATATAGAGCAATTATATACATAATTCCTATATCTATCTTCTAAACCTATCTATATATCTATATCAATATACAATATAGGTGTAATATATCTATATACAATATATATCCATATATCAATAGATAAATATAGGTAAACATAGAGTATGTACTTACATACTGAAACTTTAAGTTACTTCTCCCATTATCCAACAAATGAAATATAAAAGTGTCAATATGTACTTTAAGACTTCTGTCCTCAACCTATCAAACTATAGTTGTTTTCTGGGTCCTACCCTCTACCCTAGCCCCTAGTCAAACATCAAACTTACTGGCTTGTCATATGCATTCATTTATTTTTCTTTTCTGTATATATATATTTTAAGAGACAGGGTCTCACTCTGCAACCCCAGGCTGGAGTACAGTGGTGTGATCATAGCTTACTGTAGCCTCCGACTCCTGACCTCAAGCAATCCTCCCACTTCAACCTTCTAAATTGCTGGGATTACAAGTGTGAGCCACTGTGCCTGGCTTCTTTTGTTTTTCACTTGGCAAGCTAAGCATGCCTTCTAACTTCCCACTAAATCTTGTCCTTACTTTATTTCTAAAGTCTAATTAAAAAGTACTTTGTGTGAGGGAAAGACAAAGGGAGAGAGATAAGGAAGGAGGGGCCAATTTAGCCAGTATGCTTCCTTCCCCCAGAGTATCTCCCTTCAATTCGGCATTCTGTGAGCATCGTGAATTTGCATTTCTTAGATTTGTCCTTTTCGTGTGTTCTTAAATATTTATTTGTACTTCTTCAAAACACAGGGACTAAGACTGAAGCTAGAAGATACCAAAAAACTCACCAATTGAGTAGGAAAAAAAATTAGTCACACTCTCTACTGAACTGAATCACCTGTCTGCTGGACAGATGACTTCTATTTCTGCTACTTCCTTTGGATTCTCCTATAACACCCACATTCCTGAAGCCTGTATTCATGAGGTGATCTCAGAGAATTCTGACACAGATTATGTCTAAGCCTTAGAAAACTAACTGGTTGAGAGTGAAGTTTTAGGTCAATAAAATTATCTACAGAATGATCTGAATTTGCAGGCTTGATTGAATTACTGTTATGGAATGTCCATCTGATTCTTTAGGGGGTTACAGAAAGAATTGTTTTTATCTCAGAACACTTGCACTCTGTGTGTGTGTGTGCATTGTATATATTTTTATATGTTTAATATATATTTATATATATTATATATACGTGTATGCATATGTGTGTATATATATGCACATATATTATAGATAAATGTATTTTCTATTTATATTTGAAGAAATATATAGATATCCATATTCCTTCTATGAGATTTTATATTGGACTAGTAGAATAAGTTAGAATTTCTTCTTTACAGAATATCTTCTATAATCGGGATAATTCAGATGGTATTATTACCAAGGTTTTATTCACACAGACATACACACACAGAGTAAAACCTCATATATGAATCCACTGATAGTAAACAAATCAAAAAAGATAAGAGTATAGTTCAAATTTGCAGTACTTTCCCACACTGAAATTTTGCATTAGAACCAATTATCACTGTTATTGCTTTTTTATAACCAACCAAAGAAAGGCTGGCCGCCATTTTGGATCCCCAAAACTGTGTCCTCCTGATGGATGTGTAGTTTTGTTCAGGTTGTTTGGACCATCCTCTGTAAATACAAACCTAGCAGAGCAACTGATGTGCCAGGTCCTTTCATTGTAAGAAAACAAAAGAGCGAAGTTATATTTAGAGTAGTCCCAGCCGCCCATCACCTGGGGCCAGCTAGCAAGAGGGTGCAACAAGATCTCCTGGCTTTAATGATGTTTCTGTTGAAACCTGTTGGAAGCAGTGTTTAATTCAAGTGTGCTCTGCAAAACACTTGTCAAATGAGATGCTCCACAAGAAAGGATTCTGGTCAAGCAAGTTTGGAAACACTGACTATTATTATGTTTTCCTCTAGAAGATTCTTGATGTACCTTAACCTGTTGCAGGCACTGGAGAGCCCCAGAGTAAAGCAATCAATTTTACCTTGTTTAAAACAATACTTCTAAACATAGCTAGCAATTTTTTCTCATAACATTCCTTTGAGAAATGTTGGCATACAAAATTTTAGTTTGGTCTCGGATTAAGCAAATTGCTTTAAGTTTTCATTGATAGAGACATACCCAGTACACTTTCCTTTTCATGGTTAATTAATATAAGAGAAACCACAAATCTCTGCAAAAGTTCCTAGAGAAAGCAATTATGAAAAAAGGGCCCATCTATCCCCCAAAAGAAGAAAGGCCATAAACAGCACAATGTCAAATTTCTAGTATTGCATTATTTTTTTCCCCACTGCCATTAAGCTGCCTTTCCAGGTGATTCACACCCTGAGCTGCACAGAGTGACCCAGTAGGATCGCTGCAGGCTGTTTCATATGATTTTACCAAGGTAAGGTACTGGAGTGGCTCCACTGTATACATTTACACACCAAGATTCTGCATTGATGAGAAATACATGCTGTTCTATATCTAAGTAATGACCTTTCGGGAACTCTTATCTTATGTCTTTTGGGGTTGTGTTTATTGCTAATACATCGTGGAGATGATACTTGACTGTGAGAATGGTGTGTGTGTGTGTGTATGTAAATGTGTGATAGTATTAATAATACCATCTGAGAAATATAAGAAAAGCTTATTGCATTAGACCATTGGTTCTTCCAGCCCTGTATTTTATCTGTGCTTTGCTGTACTAAGAAAACGTGGGATGGGTAAGTGTTTGTCCCGTCCTTTGCTTTCTTCTAGGTAGTGTGTTTTCTTGGCTTTACTGTCATCTTGAGCCTTGTTTTGGAGGGCAGAAGAATGCTTAGGTCATGTTTAGTTTTTATAGCCTCATTTAGTGCAAATGGATCCTTTGGGCCCAGTCTATGCCCGTTGCCTAAATTTAAAGTTCCTCTTCTTGCAGGTGGCTTAATTTATATTTGTTGATGGCACAATGAATGCAAATAACCACACAGGTGACCTTTAGGAGGCTGTGAGAGCCAAACCAGTTCTGTGAGTGACTTGAATGCAGAAAGGGATTGTGATATCTTTTAGGCATTTCTCCAGATACCTTTTTCTTGAGGAAGGAAAATATTTAATCACTCAGTAGGTATTTTGGAAGTATATAGAATGCTAATCTGTAGTAAATGATCAGGTATTTCAATACCATAACATTAGGTGAGTGATATGGTAAAAGGAAACCTGAGCAGAATTATAGAACCACTAGAATGGATTGGACTTTGGAGGAATTATCTGTTCAATCCATTTTACCACATTCCTTTCTATACTGGCAGGTCTACACCTATACCTCAAATGAGAACATAATTGAGACTGAGTCATGACCTAATATGACGTGATATATGACAGAAATAAATATTTTATTCATGATCTGAGAGCTCTTAATAGGGAGATCCCAACCAAGAATCTGTCCAAAATGATGCTTTGGCTGCAGCTAATAATGAAACCAGGTAAATAAAATACCTTTTTCTCAGGAAAAAGGTATTTGTGGCAATGCTAATACTGAAAAAGATCCCTTGTCTGGAAGCAAAGAAGAAGTTACTCAATCCTCAAATCTTTACTCAATTTGATCAATAGAGCTATTTCAATAAATCTACATATTTGAAACTAGTAAAACTTATTTCAAATGTAAACATCTCTAATTTAAAAATTGATTTTGGAAATAAGAAAAAAAAGACCCCTCCACACTATCGCACAGTCAGGGGAAAGAAAACATAAAGATGACTGAACATTTTCATTCATGTTTTGTACTATCGAAATCTGTGTGGTTCACAGCCTATTCTTCCCTCTTTTCCCCACAATGGAGGTCACTCCCCTAACCCACCACTAAGCCCTACTAACTATTTGAGAGCCAATCTTGACCTTAAGCAAGAGCGTCACCCAACACCTTAGGATGCAGTATTGCCACTGGAGTCATTCTTATTGCTGCCACTTCAGTCCTGAAGACGGACCTTCCAACTTATGCTGATGTACCTGATTCTCTGCCTCAGTAACCCACCTTTACCCAGTCTCAAGGACTGGATGCTTTTGGTTCTTTGGAAGATTAGAGTCTAAAATCTGACCTTTGAAGTCCATCCTAGTTGCCTCACTGTTGAACTGGCCCCTACCTAGACTTTCTCTGTGCTTCCTGACATTTGCATGCTTGGGACTCTGATCATCTGATTGTGGTTTCCCCCATCCTCTTATTTACTGCAAGGTGATTCAATTAATTTAACCATGCCCAGCTTTATTCTGTGACATAGCAAGTGTCTCATTCATTAAAAAACTGAAAAAAACCCCTATAATATACTGGCATTCTTAGAAGATGAAGTAACTTCTTCATTAAAAAATTGCCAAACAAATGGGAGTTTTAGAATCTTTGCTGATTTATTGGGATCATTTGTGTTTCTTGAAAGGATTTTTATATGTTTCAGTATGTATGAGAAGTAGGAGCATTTAAATTCTTTAAAGTTAATAAAGAATGAGCAGAGTTTTATCTGGTCTCCTTGGTGACTCACTGGTTGAAAACAAACAAACAAAGAATACTATGTAAGGAGCAAAGATAAAATTTCATATGATTATACCTGTAAGAAATAGCTTTGAAATCTATAAAATAAGACAGTATACATCATATTGGACCAAAAAGATGAACATTGAAATTTGGTCGAGGCTACTGTAAGTCCTTACCTGTGCCATAAAGCAAGAAAGAGAAATAAAAGATATACGGATTGGAAAAGAAGAAATAAAAGTATTTTCAGACAATATGATTGACTATGTAGAAAATACTAAGGAATCTATTAAATCTAGAACTTATGTGAGCTTAGAAAAGTTGCATGATACAAAATTAACATGCAAAAATCAATTTTATTTCTATATATCAATAGTAGCAATGAACAACTGGAAACCAAAATTGAAAAAAATAATAATGTTTATAATACCACCGAGAAAAAGAGAAATACTCAAGAATAAATCTAAGGAAATGTAAAAAGATCATTATGCTGAAAGCTACAAAAAGCTCATGATATAAATCAAAGAAAACCTAAATAAATGAAGATACATACCATGTTCATGGATTGTAAGAGTAAACACAGTAAAGATGTTAATTCCTCCCAAATTAATCTATAATGGTAACATAACTCCTATCAAAAATACCAGTATGATTCTTTGTAGATACAGACAACTTATTTCTAAATTATGTGTAAAGGAAGGAGGTAGAATAGCAAAAAGCATTTTGAAAAATAAGAATAAAGTTGGAAGAATCACACCACCCAATTTTTAGACTTACTATGTAGTTACAGTAATCAAGATAGTGGGGTACTGGGGTATCGACAGAAGAATATATACATAGATCAATAGAAGAGAATAAAAAAATCCAGAAATAGACCCCACAAATAGAGTCAACTTATTTTTGACAAAGATGCAGAGCCAATTTAATGGAGAAAATGTAGTCTTTTCAACAAATGGCATTAGAACAATTGGACATCTACAGACAAAAAAAAAACCAAACCCCAACCTAAATCTCGTAACTTACAGAGAAATTAACTCAAAATGGACCATAGATCTAAATCTAAAATGCAAAACTAAAAAACTTCTAAAAGAAAACACAGGAAAAGAATTTTGATGACTTGGGATTAGGCAAAGAGTTCTTATTCACAATATCAAAAAAGCAAAAAAAAAAAAACCACTTAATTAAAATTTAAAAAAATTTTGTGCTACGAAAGACAGTACTAAGAAAGTTAAAAGACAAACTACACATTGGGAGAAAATATTTGCAAATCACATACCAAACGAAAGACTTGTTTCCAGAATATATAAAGAACACTCAAAACTGAATAATAGAAAAACATAAAACTCAGCTAAAAAATGGGATACCACAATGGGATACCACTATACATTCATTAAAATTGTTCAAATAAAAATCATTAATGCCATGTGCCAATGAGGATATGGAGCAACTGGTATTTTGATATTGATGGCGAAAAAGTGCAGCCATGCTGGAAAATAGTTAGGCAGTTTCTTAGAAAGTTAGACATACACTATTCACCCCAGCAATCCCATTCCTACATATTTACCCTAGAGAAATGAAAACATGTGCACACAAAAACCTATACATGAATGTTCATAGCAACTTTATTGATAATTGCAAAAAATGGAAATAACCTAAATGTCCTTCTATAAGTGAACATATTAAAAAAAAAACCTGTACTACATCCATACAATGCAAAACTATTCAGCAATATAAAGGAACAAACTATTGATAATGCAAAAACTTGAATGAATCTCAGGGGCACTATGCTGAGTGAATGAAGCCAGTCTCAAAAAATTGTATATACGACATGATTCCACTGTTACGACATTCTTGAAAAGATGAAGCTATAATGACAGAGACCATATCAGTGACTATTTGGCATTACAGATGTGTAGAGGGAGGGTGTGGTTACAAAGTGATAACACATGGGAGATTCGGGGGCTGATGGAACTGTTCTGAAGTAAAAAAGATAAACCTCTCCCCTCAAAGTGAATTGTGAGTTACAGGATTACATCCAGACAGAGAGCGCAGAAACATCTGTATTCATATGTAAAGGTGAGTAAGCCTTTAGGATGCACAGATATGATTTTTTTAACTTTTTGTTTTTAAATAATTATAGACACAAAATAAGTTGCAAAAATAGTACAGAGTGATCCCATAATAATCCCATAGTAGATTATTAAAACCAGAGAACTGACATTGGCACATTTAACCAACCTGCAGAAAGAAAGCTAAAGACACACATTTGAAAAGTAGTAGGGTATAGTCATACAAAGAATTAAAAAGAACTTTTAAGAAATTAAAGGGGAATTTTTCTGTCCTGTATCCTGATTTTATTAGTGGTTACCTGAATCTATTTATGTGTTAAAATTCATAGAATACCAAAAGGGGATCATTTTTACTGTACATTAATTCATTAAGAAATAAATTTATGTCATTTCAATATATTGAATATCAGTTTTAATACCAAAAACGAAATTTCTGGGGAAAAGAAGCCTTGATTGATTAGGGAAGTTCAATGGCCATCAATGAAATTCAGGACCAAAAAACAAACACACATGAGACTAAAAAGGACCACTTAGGAAAAAATCAATGATTTAGTTTAAAAAATGAGAAACTGAAAAATACTCTCCAGATACTCTTTCTAAATTAAGAAGCATGCCTACAAAATTCTAATGAATAAGTAAGATAAAGGAGGAAAACAATGTCACTCTCTATTAAAGCAAGGTAAAAGAGAATACCTGATGTGGAAGGGAAAGACTCAAAGACCGGAAACAGAGAGTCAGAGACATGGAGGAATAGACCCAGGGAGTTTCCCATACAGATAGAAAGTCACAGAGTGACACATGAAGGAAAAAAACCTCATTAAGTAACATTTACCGTTTGTGATTTTAAAGGATATTGTTACTATTTAAAGTAATTATTTTTTTCCCCAAGCAAAGATAAAGCAAACAACTTCTGTGGTCCTTTACCCTTAAGCCAGATAAAAATAAGTTCTAAACTTGTATATTCTAATAATATATGGCAAATTAAGAGGTACACCTGACTAGGAATTAGAAAATACAGGTTCATGTCTTAGCTTCTCCTGAGACAAGTACACTCAACTTCTCTGATCCGGAATTTTCTCAGATTTTAATGGGAATAATAATCGCTGCTTTGCCTGTGTCACAGAATTTTTATGAAGATGCAAGAGATAATAAATGTGAATTTTGAAAATTGTAAATTACTATATACATAAGATATTATTATCATATTTAATGGATGCAAATGAAGAGCTCCAAAGAAGTATTAATTCTATTTGAATACACATCATTGTAAAAAAGGAAGAACTTTATTTTATGTGAACATTCGAGGTATTTGTGCTTTCGATTACTTCCTTCTAGTCTAGCCAAAAAGCAATCTTTTTCTTATTCAGGTGCTTAAATGTGATTCTTCTCCTGTCCTCTCATGTTCTACCATCCTGCTTCCAAAAGCCCCTCTCCAAAAGGAGTTAAAACTCCAAAATAGGCGATAACTCCTATTACAATAAAAAAGACAAACTTTCTCCCCAGTACCTCACCCTAAAAGTAATTGTGAGTTACAGAATTATGCCCAGAAAATGAAGAAATATTTGTATTAACATGTAAATATGAGCAGTGGGTGAGATTCGCTTTTAGCATGCATAGTTCCAATTTAAAAAAATTTTTTTATTTAGAAATAATTAGAGACACAACAGAAGTTACAAAACAGTGCAGAGAGGTCTCGTGTACCCATCACCTAGGTTCCCCTCAATGGTAACATCTTACACAACCATAGTGCATTATCAAAACCAAGAAATTCACATTGGCACAATTTCACAAGGAAAGAAAGCTAAAGATACCAGTTTGAGGAATGACAGGGTATTAAAGGGAACTTTTAGAAAAAGGTAGACAGAAAAACCAAGGAGTTGTTTTCCAGAGTGGCCTCATCAAGTGGAAGGAGTGGGAATATGGTTTAGTAGAAGAGGGAAGAGAGTTCACAGGCGACATGTGTAAAGATCACAGCTGCTGTGGGGTCCGCAGTGGTATAATTCTTTCAGTTTCCCAGTGACTAAAGATGATGTAAGAACCATCTTTAGGTTTATACTGGAGGTTCGAATGAAGAGTGGAGAGGGAAGGAGAATGGTTAAAGTGTATGCAGTATTTGAGAGTTTGTCAAATTGAACTGAATCCTATCAAGGTTTTTCTACCCATAATTCGTCTGATTTTCATACAGCCAGAGGAAGGGTCTCTGGAACACCTGGCACCCTGTACCAGGAGTAGACAGCACTGGTGGGGAGGGTGGTATTACAGAGTAGAAAGGTGTATGGGGTGGGGGAAGGGAAAAATTCTAATACCAAGAGCCCAGCCTTGGGAGAAGAAAAATCCTAATCCTTTTGGCAGATGATAAAGTAAAAACCATTTTCCCAAACAGAACATTTTCTGTTTGGCAACCGCCAGGGGCCTATTTCCTTATAACCTCAATGAAGATTCTTAAAGCAGCCCAGATCATATTGTATTCAGCAAATTAATCACAACCAAAATTTATGAAAACCAAAAACACTCAGTATTCTGGTAGGATAAAATAATGTCAGCTTAATTTTTATTTATATTATTCTCCTTAGTCTAGACCAAATCATCTATTTAATTAATAAATAACTTCAAAATTCCCCTGCTGTCCTTAGAATCATTCTCCACAAGAGTCATATGAAGAGTTGGAGAAGGGTCTAATTTATGTCTTTGATGCACTTTATATGATCTTTACATTTTGACCTTGTTTATTATATTTTCAGAAGCCATGTGTGGAACTGTGGAGTTAGTCAATAATATAATCCAATCATCAATAAGATACAAACTTCTTGTTTATTAATACATAATTAAAAATGTATATGATAAAAAGATATTGACCGTAGCCAAGCGTGTGGATGACAAGAACAATTATGGTGCAGACTCCTAATCACCATGTGAGCTGTGCACCCCAATGAAAGTCAATAGTCTGTTTAAAAGTCACAATGCATACTTTTCTTTTTGTTGCCTCCTTTTTTTTTTTTTTTAATTTAAAGTCCAGCAATGGGACTTGTTAGCTTTTATTTTATATCTGGGTTTGCTTCTGGAACTTTAACTCACTGAGGAAACATTTACTGCGTAACCACCCTGGCTCTGGTTCCACACTAGGCTCTGAGGGTACAGAAAAATATTATGTCCACAAGGGGCTGTATTGGCTGGATGCTATCTACATGTCCAAACTAAAACAAGGCATACGAGACCAGGCATATGGATGTTTCATCCTCCTCATTTGAAGGTCAGTCATCAATCAATAAGCATGAGCTCTGAGTTGTTTACCTGGGGTGGTGATAGCTGGTGCCCTCCCCCTGCCTACTCCCCTAATAAACACCTTTCCCAGAGGCTGCAGTGACTGGGTGCTCACTCTTGGACCAGGGAACCGAGTGACAAGGACTGACCGTACATGAGCTACTCAGCACCTTTGGCCCTATCAACCAACTGTGCTGCCCAAAGTTTTGTAGGGACTATGGTTATTCTTTTATAAATACAGACAGATATATGCATGTATATATGATTTATATTCCAGTGAGTTTGAAATGGCTAACCAGAGAGCTTCCAGGAGGCTGCAGCCAAAAAGGATGGTTTCTGTTTAAATCAGATATAATGAGGAATCTGTGTTTCCACACAACAGAAGGAGGAGGGAAAAATTTTTTGTTTGTGTTTTCAGTCTCAATCTGGTAACCATTCTTCCCAGCAGATTATAAACTGTGCCTTCCCACTGCCCAGCCTCTGCCCCAACAAAACACAGAACACAAGTAGGAGAGACAGAGATAGAGAGACAGAACTACAGTGCTACACAAACCAAATCCATTTCCTACTGGTAAATAGCTGGTGGCAGTCACTTCACACAGCCCACTGAAGGAAAGCAATCCTCTTAAATGCTGGCTTTGAACAGATCTGGAAAGTAGCTATAGCTTAGCAGTATGGTTGATGAAGAACAGATGTGAATTGTGAACTTTGGAGAACTAACACTAAGACTTGAGAGCCTTGGCATTCTTTGCAATTATTATTAAAAGCCATTATACAAGGAAATGATTTCAATCCATCCTGACATGACAACTGGACACACAAGAAAACAGAGATGAACAAAGGAAAATATAAAGGCATTTCCTAAAGCCAACTATTGATAAGAGTTTCAAATTTGTTTAATAATTAAGAAAAAAGTGTGGAAATTAATATCCTCACTTTATGCCATTTGTAATTGTGTATATTATCTTTTTGCTGGTACTAAATCATCCCCATCCATGGTATAAATTCAGTCATTCTCAAGTAATCCTTTAGTAGCCATTATGAAGTTGCTGCTCCAGTTTGGATAAAAGCACACAGGAAGTTAAAGGCAACACTAGAAAAGGTCAGCTGGCTGCCCGCCGAGACACCTTCCAAGGTAGTGTTTTATAGTCCATGGAGAATTTACCAGGTCCAGAATATGGTCCTTCAGAAACTTGATTTTGACACTATGTCAAGACTGTATCCACTTATGAGTGTTAGACTCATGCTACCACAGCTCATGAAAGAGTGATGTATAAAACTAGGACAGTACTTAAGAGTGTGGGCAGATCAAACAATGTTTGAATTCTGGTTCTGCCGTATACTTAGCTGTATGACCTACACGAGCCTCTTTTCCCCACCTGCAAAATGGGTATCATAACTTACTTTAAGGAGTATTTTTTAAGGATTATGTGGAAAAATAATTTTATGTAACGTAATTTATGTTTTCCAATTGAAGAGTACATTGTCGTTCCATTTAACATAATACTAAAATCCTCCAAAACATGTTTGTTGTCTGTCTTGGAAATATTTCTTGGAGTTGATTTTCTTGTGCTAATTCATCTCATTTACAAGGCTATTTTAACATTTAATGTTGCATTCACATTCCCTCACTGTTAATGAATAAAAATAAAAATATTTATGGAAAGATTTTTCAAAGCAGCAAGACCTACTGCCTAGGAGCTGGAATATGCAAACAATAATTTATTAACATCATGACAAATCATTGGCTTTTTAAAATAACTAATAAACTTTATTTTATGTAGAAGTTTTAGATTCCCAGCAAAAATGAGCAGATCGTACAGAGTCCCCATATACTCTCTGTCCCCATACACCCACAATCTCCCCCACTATCAACATCCTGCACTACAGTGGTACATTTCTTACAACTGACGAACCTACACTGACACATCATTATCCCCCAAGTCCATAGTTTATATCAGTGTTCACTCTTATGTTGTATATTCTAGTGTTTTGAAATGTATAATCACATATATTCACCACTGTAGCATCATACAGAATATGAGGCTAAAGGTTAACTTCTACACTTTTTTCTTAATTATTAAACAAATTTGAAACTCTTATCCATAGTTGGCTTTAGGAAATGCCTTTATATTTTTCCTATTTGTCTTTTTTTTCTTGTGTGTCCAATTGTCATGTCAGGATGGACTGAAATCATTTCCTGTGTAATGGCTTTTAATAATATTTGCAAAGAATGCTAAGGCTATCAAATCTTAGTGTTAGTTCTCCAAAGTTCGCAACTCACATGTGGTCTTCATCAACCTTCCCTAAAAATTCTCTATGGTCTGCTTATTCATTCCTCTCTCTCCCTTAGCCTCTGGCAATCATTGATCTCTTTTTATTGTCTTCACAGTTTTGTCTTTTCCAGAATGTCATATACTTGGAATCAGAGTATGGAGCCTTTCAGATTGGCTTTTTTCACTTAGTAATATGCATTTAAGTTTCCTCCATATGTTTCATGTCTTGATAACTCATTTATTTTTCATGCTGAATAATATTCCATTCTCTGGATGTACCACAGTTTACCATTCACCTACTGAAAAATCTCATGGTTTCTTCCAAGTTTTGGCAATTATCAATAAAGCTGTTATAAACATCCATGTGTAGGTTTTGGTATGGACATATATTTTCAACTCATTTGAGTAAATAACAAGTAGTGTGACTGCTGATCATATAGTAAGAGACAGTATGAGTAGTTTTTTAAGAAACTGTCAGATTGTCTTCAAAAGTGGCTGTACCAAATGCATTCCCACAAGCAATGAATGAGAGCTCCTGTTGCTTCAAATCTGTGTGAGCATTTGGTGCTGTCAGTGTTTTAGACTGTGGCCATTCTAATAGGTATGCAGTGGTATCTCATTGTTTCAATTTGCAATCCCCTTATGAGAATGATGTGGACCATCTTTTCATATGCTTACATGCCATCTGTATGTCTTCTTTGGTGAGGTGTCTGTTCTGGTCTTTTGCCCATTTTTGAATTGGGCTGCTCATTTTCCTATTGCTGACTTTTGAGAATTCTTTGTATATTTTCGGCAACAGTCCTTTATCAGATGTGTCTTTTGAAAATATTTTCTTCCATCTGTGGCTTTTCTTCTCATTCACTTGACATTGTTTTCACGAAGTTTTTAATTTTGGTAAGGTCCAGCTATCAATAGTTTCTTTCATGGATCCTGCCTTTGGTATTATAGCTACAAAGTCATTGCCATATATAATGTCATCTAGGTTTTTTCTTGCGTTATCTTCTAGGAGTTTTATAATTTTGCATTTTTCATTTAAATTTATGATCCATTTTGTGTTAATTTTTGTGAAGTGTATAAAGAGCTGTGTCTAGATTTATTTTTGCATGTGGCAATCCAGTTGTTCAGCATCATTTGTTGAAAACACTGTCTTCGCTCCATTCTATTGCCTTGCTCTTTTGTCAAAGATCACTTGACTCTATTTTTGTGGGTCTATTTCTGGGTTCTCTATTCTGTTCAATTGATCTATTTGTCTATTCTTTCACCAACACAACACTATCTTGATGACTGTAGATTTATAGTAAGTTTTGAAGTTGAGTAATGCCAGTCCTCTGACTTTGTTCGTCTTGTTCAATATTGAGTTGGCTATTCTGGGTCTTTTGCCTTTCTATGTAAACTTTAGAATCAGTTGGTCAATATCCATAAAATAACTTGCTGAGATTTTGATTGGAAAAACTTAATGGGATTGCATTAAATCTATAGATCAAATTGAGAAGAACTGACATCTTAACAATATTGACTCTTACTGTGCATGTCTCTGTATTCATTTAGTTCTTCTTTGATATCTTTCTTCATAGTTTTGTCATTTTCCTGATACAGACCTTATATATATTTTGTTAGATTTATAGGCAAATATTTTAGTTTTTCCACCTAATATAAATGATAATGTGTTTTTAATTTCAAATTCCATTTGTTCATACTAGTATATAGGAAAGCAATTGACTTGTATGTATTGACCTTGTATCTACCAACTTTGCTATAATTGTTTATCAGTTCCAGGAGAGTCTTTTTGTTTTTGCTTTTGTTGATACTTTTAGATTTTCTACATAGGCAATCATGTTATCTGAGAACAAAGGCAATTTTATTTCTTCCTTCCCAATCAGTTCATCTCTTATTTCCTTTTCTTGTTTTATTGCATTAGCTAGGACTTTCAGTATGGTGTAGGAAGGCAGTGGTAAGAGGGGACATACTTGCCTTGTTCCTAATCTTATTGGGAAAGTTTCGAGTTTCTCATCATTAATTATAATTTAGCTGTAGACATTTTGTAGATGTTCTTTATCAAATTGAAGAATTTCCCCTCTATTCCCAGGTTGCTGAGAGTTTTTATCATGAATCGATACTGGATTTTGTCAAATGTTTTCTCTGCATCTATTTACATGATGATGTGATTTTTCTTCTTTAGCCTGTTGATGTAATGGGTTACATTAATTAATTTTTGAATGTTGAAACATCTTTGAGTATCTGGGATAAATCCTCCTCAGTTGTGGTGTATAATTATTTTTATACATTGTTGAATTATGTTTTCTAATATTTTTGAGGATTTTTGCATCTGTCCTCATGAGAGATACTAGTCCATAGTTTTCTTGTGATGTCTTTATCTGATTTTGATATTGTAGTAATACTGGCCTCATGAAATGAATTAGGAAGTATTCCCTTTGTAACTATCTTCTGGAAGAGATTGTAGAAAATTGGCATAATTTCTTCCTTAAATGTTTGGTAGAATTTACCACTGACCCCATGTGGGCCTAGTGTATTCTCATTGGGAAGGTTATTAATTATTATAACATTGATGACAAAGTGATTATTGATATACTTGGACTAATATCTAACATATTTTTTCTGTTTTCTGTTTGTTGCTCTTGTTCTTTCTTCCTACCTTTGCCTTTGGTGATTTTAAATGACCATTTTATATAATTGCATTTTCTCTCCTTTCTTAGTATAATAGTTATACTTTTTTGCTTAACGTTTTTGGTAGTTGCCTTAGAGTTTGCAATATACATTTATAACTAATCCAAGCCCACTTCTAAATAATTCTATACCATTTCATAGGTAATACAAGTACTTTATAATAACAAAATACCCTTAATTCTTTCCTCCCATCCCTGGTATCATTGTTGTCACTTATTTCCCACATATATAAGCATAAATAAGCATATATATGCATAAATAATAAAATACACTATTGCTATTATTTTGATCAAACTGTTATCTGTTCAATCAACTAAGAATAAGAAAAATAAGTGGGGTTTTTTTGCCTTCACTTCTTCTTTCTCTGTCCTTTATGTAGATCCAAGTTTTAGACCTATATCATTTTCTTTCTTTCTGAAGTACTTTTTAAAAATTTTCTCATAAGGCAAGTCTATTGGCAATAAATTCCCTCAATTTTTGTTTGTTTGAGAAAGTCTTTATTTCTCCTTCACTTTTGGAGAATAATTTCACAGGGTACAGAATTCTATGCTGCTGAGTTTTTTTCTCTCAACACATTAAATATTTCCATCTACTCTTCTTGATTCCATGTTTTTTCATGTAACTCATATTTTTGCTTCTCTCTATATAAGATTTTTTTTCCATCTGCCTTCTTTAAAGAGTTCCTATTTTTGATTTTCTAAAGTTTGAATATGACATACCTATGCATAGGTGGGTTTTTCTTTTTGGTTTTGTTTTGTTTTGAAATTTATCCTGCTTGGAGTTTTCTGAGCTTCCTGAATCTGTGATTTGGTGTCTGATATTAATTTGGAGAAATTCTGTCACTATTGCTTCAAATATTGTTTCCCTTCCTTTCTTTCTTCTGCTTCAGGTATTCCCATTATGAGCATTTACACCTTTTGTAGTTGTCTCACATTTCTTAGATATTCTGTTCTCTTATATATTTTTTTCTCTTTGCTTTTCAGTTTTGAAAGTTTCTACTGACATACTCTCCAGCTCAGAGATTCCTTCCTCAGCCATGTCCCTTCTACAATGAGCCCATCAAAAGCATTCTTCATTTATGTTACACTGGTTTTGATGTCTAGCATTTCTTTTTGTTTCTTTCTTAGAAATTCCATATCTCTGCTTGTATTATCCATCTTTTATTTCATATTGTCTACTTTTTCCATTAAATCTCGTAACATATTTATCTTATTTTTTAAAAAATCCTGGTCTGATAATCCCTACATTCCTGCCATATCTGTCTCTGTTTCTGATGCTCATTCAGTCTCTTCAAGCCTTTTTGGCTTTTAGTACACCTTGTAATTTTTTTGTTGTTGTTGTTAAAAGGTAGAAACAACGTACTGGGTAAAAGGAAGTGAAATAGATAGGCCTTTCGTACTGCAGTTGTAAGGTGGGAGGGGAGGGGAAGTGTTCTACAGTCCTGTGATTAGATCTCAGTCTTTTGGTGAGCTTCTGACTCTGGACTATGAACTTTACCAGTGCTTCTCAGCCCCCTACCCCCTTCTTAGGTGGGACAGGATGATGAGAGGGAGCTGGAGTCGGGTATTTCCCTTCTCCCTAGGTGAACTATGCTCAGATAAAACCCCAAAAGGCTCTGGCAAAATAGTTTCTCCTGAGATTAGGCCTTGTTAAGAAAAACAGAATGCTTTGACGTGTTTCAAAATGGTTCCTTTTCCTTGATGGAAATACAAGAGGATTTCTATCACATATTGACTGTGAGAACCTGGTAGAGCTCCAGAAGGTAAAACTCACAAAAGTGTGGCAGGCCATCCTGTGACTGAGTTCCTCTGGACTTATTAACTCTCAATTTGTCCACACTGAGCCTCCAGCAATTTCTCAATTGCAGTTCAGGTTTTCCTTCCCTGGCACTGGTTCCCACAGAGGTTTCTACTCACAGGTTCCTGCTCTAGTAAGCTGTGATTCTCCGTAACAGCTTGTCTCTCTAATTTGGGGGGCAGCCGTTTGCCCTGGAATGTTATTTCTCTGAAAGATTTAAGAACACTTGTAGATTTTTCAATTTGTTCAGTTTTTTAGTTGTTGTAAGGATAAAGTGGTGACTTCTAAGTTCCTTACATGCCAGACTGCAATCACTGGCTTTTGAGTGGACATTACCTAGCTCATACTTCTTGGAAGTATGGCCACAGAATTAAGTACTGACTTAACAAAGCTTCTGTCTGCTTTTTGATTTGTAGCTGCTAAATCAAGGGTGACGAATTGTAAGGGCCTATGTTTTATCTTTGTTAGCCATCATATTTCAAAGAGCCTATGATATTATGACCCATGACAAAGGAAGTCTTTCAGGACAAATAGAATTATTCTGCAAACATAACCAAGAGATGAATGGATAAGTAAATAAGTAACTCCCTCAGATACCCCATACTTTAAGTTTCCTGACACCATTAGTATTTCCAGAAATGTTTAATATCAAAATCAAATCTCAGAGCAAGCAAATAAATCTTGCCTTTATCTTAAAGATAAAATGGATATACATCGAAGCAGTAGCATCTTATCTATAAAAGTTTTCAATGACATACCAATACCAAGGTAGGTACAGTTCTTTATTAGGCTTAAGCTTTCCTTGTAGCTTCAATTAGGTATTCTTTTCTCCCTGTCCCTACTTGCTGATAAATCTTGCCAGAAAGATTTCATTTGTATTGCAGATATATATTCCCTTTCTTCTGTTTTTAATGCTGCAAGTAACACATGCACTTTTAAAAATAAGGCCTTTTCTTTGTTTAGTGCAGATTTATCCACATTCTGAGTTAGCCCTCCAATCACCTCTGGTGCACAATTGTCCAGGGCTCGTTGGATTGGAAGATATGATATGTGGCTCTCAAGTACAGACACAATTAACCACAAGATCAATTCTGGGCCATGTTCTAAACTAAACAACTAAAGCTAACTAGCCCTAACAATTGAATGTTCTAATTATCACTGAAATAATTGAGTAAAATAACGAAGTTGGTAAAATCTTCCACTATATAATACCAAGCACTGCTTTCACTTTTATCCACGTTATACTGAATTACTGTTTTAAAGTTGAAGAGTTAAAAAAAAAAAACAAAAACAACTTTCGTGTAGTGGATGGCAAGAGGAAGTTGTTCCATGTGATACCTAAAACATCTAGGATTTAATTGAATGGCAGAGATCTTAGCTGCCTTTTAGTTAGGTCAAATCAATGCACTGGTAGTATTTGCAAACATCTGGAAACAAGACATAAAAATAGATTATTATTTAGACTCATGCATATTTATGTCACTGTGCATGCACATTTGTACAATAGTGCGTATTAGTTCCAAGTGTGCTAGAAAAAAAAAATGATGGCACTATGTCACTAATTATTGCCCTTTCATTTTTTCTCTAAATACCTTCTCTTGTTACCAAAAAAGGCACAAAGAATGGAGGAAAACCATAATATCTCTAGTAGGATATCTTCTTCGATCATTGCAATTCCTGGTAAGGACTATTATCTTTTTGTTTGCTTGTGTTTGTGTGTGTGTATTCGTGTATGTGTGTGTTTGTGTAAGATTTTTATTTTACCTTGTAATACATCTACACTTTGAAATTTGAGCATAAAGTCTGAGCATAATTCAAGTTATTTGCAAATAATTCCATGAAACATTGCCTTTGACCAGAAATGAGAGATGATTTTTAAAAATATCCTTAGGTTGCATCTTTTGGTTTGGGGTCTAAATGCTTCTTAGTTACCCTAACATTAAAATGTATATATATATATTTTAAATAGCCTGAGTGACTGAACAGAATCAAACAAAATAAGAACACAGTTTCTCTCTGAATTCAGTCTGACATTGTGGCTCCTGCTGTATGCAGACCACTGGAATTCAGGGAGAATCAAACACATGAAATATGGTTTAGGTAGGATCAGATGTGGACAATTGCTGTGAATATTAGACAATGGCCCTTGTATAGTCATGTGAAGTCTGAAAAAGCAAACATCTTCCAGAACTGCCATTTTGCTCTCTGATGCCATCTACGTACCAGCATGGCAAGGTCTTAGCTATCTGGATTCAAAAGTATTATCTCTATCAAGTATTAAGAAGTTAAGACTGATGATGTAAAGAATTTATCTAATGAAAAGTTTCTCTGGGAAGTCACTAAGTAAATCAGCAGAATGACGCAGGTGACAACAGCTTTTTTCCTGAATACAGAGTTGAATCACTATGGCCCCTTTCTCTGCATAATGCTTTTATTATATTTTATACACTGTTAATCCGTTATTTTAATTTTAAAAAGTAACCAAGGAGGCTAGCTGCTTCAAATATTTCAAAATCTTTGAAAGAAACAGGTTCCTATAGGCCAATTAGGTACTGGGGGCCTGAAGGACATAGGAGGATTTTCGCATCTTTAACATCTACATGGTTTTCCTCTAAGCCACTTACCTACTTCCTTTAAGAAAGACAGAAGGGGGGGAAAAGATAAATGCTCACAGGAACTGATGATATAACACCGTGCAGCTGCTAATGCATATGGATGTGTCATGCAAATGTCCCCAGCAGAAACACATTCTTTAGTTTAAACCTGCAACCATATTCAGCAATAAAAGAGTTTCCAAATCAAACTGCTGACTCCTTTTATTTTTTTCTTATCAAAACACTCCAGCATACGTCTTACCAGGCAGAGTAAATCAAAAGAACCAGCTGGAGTTCCCAACTCCTGTTTTTCCCTGGATATCAGGTGTGTACTGCAATTTTGCAGATCAATTTGTAAGCTGAAATAAATATCTGTGGCCCACTAAAACTCAAAATAAGCTGTTTGGGCAATACTTGTGCTAACTTTCCAAAGGCCTTATCTTTGCAAAGGGACATTGTAATTTACCAGCTGATTGGTTTTTCCCTGTCTAAAGATGTGAAGTGATTACACCTTTATCTGAATATAAAAAGATCTGGAGGCACTGAGAGGAATACTGAGCAATAGAACTTTGTTTTCTTGCCTTTATCTTTTCTATTCTTTTAGTCTCAAAATCTGCAGATTCTCTGATAAGGGGATAAGAAAAGTAGACTCAAGGGAAGGACGAAGAAAAAGGAGAATAAGAATTTAAAAAAAAAAAGAAAAAAGGTGGAAGGAATTTGGGGAGCAATCTTGTCACATTAAATTTTCCAAAGCATCGACACAGTTAGAACATATATCTGTGAATTTATTGTGACATATACTTCCCCTCACACTAGCACTGCGTATTTATTGAAAAGTTCTGTGTTGGGGAATGAAAAATGTCAAACAAGAAACTTCAACTGTTACCTGGAGGGGACGTTAAACGGTAACTTGGGAGTGATTCACTCCAACTTCTTTATGGCTGGGAGAAGGAATACCACTCTGACATTTTTTTATAGGCTTGTATGTGGAAGCCAAGCACTTAGAAGAACGAAGCAGTTGAGATCAGTTGCGGAAAGAGAAAATGAGTACGTATTTGGGGATTAACCCGCATTCGTGCTCTACAGGGAAGCAAGCTAGGCACTCACTTTGAAGGCACCACTCCAGCGAAAACGCCATCAATTCTGAATGAAATTACCTAAGGTGAAATTGCATATCTGCAGGTGGCATCGTCTGTGCTACACACTCCAGGTTTCTTTCTCCCTCCAACCTGGGGTTGACTGGCCTTAGCTAGAAGATCGCCCCTGAACATCTTAGACCTCTGGCGTCCTAAAAATAGCCACTAATTTCCTTTGCCCTAGCCTGACAGCAGCACACTCCAAGCAGGGTGGGTGGGAGTGGAGGGGGACACCTATTGCTCCTCTTGACCCTAGGACCCTGGAGTTTGTGGCTTAGCCTCGGAGAGCCCCGGGCCAAGGCGAGGAGGTTGGGAGGAGGAAGGCCAGAACCGCAAAAGGCAATCCATGGCTCCTTCTCTCCTTTCACTAAGATTCTTGGGCATCCCCATATTCATTAGCAGAACTCGGTCCATTCAAAGAGCCCAGGCTCAAGTGCTCACTCAGGCCTGAGTCAGGCTGGTTAGAAAATAGCTTTGGCCAGTCTTCCCTCTCATTCTCCCAAGCCCCCTGCCCAGGGTCAAGTGACGCTAAAGGATGTAAGAAGCTTGCTCCAGGAGCCGGTCGTTTACTCTTTCTCTTTGTTGTTTTCCTAGAGGTGAGGCGAGAAAAACGTTCACAGAAAGAGAGCGAACGGTTGCAATTTGCACCCCCTCCCGCCCCTCGACGCAGGCAATTCCTCGCACGCATCTGGCGGCGCGGGCCGACCGCTTCCGCGCGGCTAATATACATAATTCGAGGGGGAGCCGGGGCGGCTGCTTCTTCGTCGGGTCAATGTGTTAATTAAAAGTTGGTCCGAGTTGGTCAGCACGCAGTCCCAGATGTGCTTAACAGCATGCAATTAACACATAAGGCAAATCTTTTTGAAGATACCAGAATTGAAAACCCCCCAAAGAAACTCCACCCCGCCCCCGCCCTTAACGCGAAATAGCGATGGCAAATAAGGGAAAAGTCATTAAAAGACGTAATTAAATGTGGGCCGCAGTTCTTGAAGAGGGTCGGGCTGGAAAAAAAAATTCTCTAAATCTATATATTTCAAAAATAAATAGCAAATTGATTTTTTTTTTTTTCTGCAGGACGGGCAGGCAGGGAGATCCGCTTCCCTCCGTTCCCACCCCATGTATATTAAATAGCGGGCGAGCGGCGGCCGGGCGGCGCGGTGACCTAGCGAGCGCCCGGAGTCCCCGGCCTCGGCGCGGACCCGCGCGTCGCTGCTGCCGCCGGCGATTGCAGAGGGGCCTCTCCCAGCCAGATTGGTTTCTGTATGCAGGGATAATTACCGCACGCTCACTTGCCTAGCGTCCTTTCTATTTTCAAAAAGTGCAGGGCAAGTGTGTGTTTGTACTGTGGTGGTGGTGGTGATAGTTACTCTAGATAAAAAAATATTTATGTGAAAAGTAACAGTATTCGTGGAGATACCTAATATCATCATCGACCCCACTGGAGGAGCTTGTCCCGATTCCACTCGCCTCAGGCTGCATCTGCCAGCTCCCGCCTGCCTGCAGTTTTCTACCTTATTTAGCCCCTTGCACTCGGTTCTCAGGCCTCCACGAGTCACTTTGTTTCTATTTGTGTTTTCATTCGGGCTGACTCATTTAATGTTCTTCTTGCTGTTTTTTTTTCCTTTGCCACCTTTCAGAATCAAACAAAGACCCCTAATAAGGACTGTTGACTCCATCTTCTTTCTCTCTCCGAAATGTTAGCCCCCCATTCTCCTGCCTATACTTAATCACACGGGCACGCGCACAGGCGCGCACGCCCACCCACACACCATTCATTTCAATTTCTCCACTTGCAGAAGCCAAATAAGTACTTGGAGTCCAGTTGAGCACCTTAACCCCACACCAAACCTCTAGTCAACTTCTGGGTTATCATCCTAGACTTCTGTCTCAGTATGGTTTAGTTTCAGGGATAACATGTGATTCCATCACTAACATCACCCAAAAGGGGGCCCAGGGATAGCAATTCTAACCAATTAATTATGTGTGTCGTATCTAAAGGGCGTGCCTTATTGATGACACCTAATGAAGCAAATAATGGATTTGCAGTATCTTGGCTATTCATCTGGTCCTTCTAGAATCCTGAGTATTAGGGAGAGATGGATAGTGATGGATGGAGAGAGAGACAGAGAGAAAGGGGGGTGGGGAGAGAGGGGTCGGCTACAGATCCTTGGAAACGGACCAGATTTGTTGAGTGTCAGCTTGAGGAAGGCAGTCTGAGCCATGATTTAAACGCGGGCGGCATCGTTGTTAACTAGTGTCCGATGACTGCCCCCACCCCCACTCTGCCTTCCTCCCGCTCTCTTCTTTTCTCTCTTTTGTAGGATACAGAAGGTGAATAATGAAACCATTTTGCTAATAGTTTATGAGCCATGAGATTGGAAATGTATATGGATAGACAGGAGCACCAGACTAAAATCATTTCAAAGAAGCGTGAGGCTTGGCAGAAAGAGAAACCCGCCGTGTCCTCTCTCCCCAGCCCGGAGCGGAAAGGGACGAATGAGGTGGCTTCGTACCTCTCCCTCTCCGCTCCATCCGAGGGCAGCGGCTTGGCCCGTCCCCCTGCCAGTTCCTCACCCTGCTTGTCTCCCCAAGGGGCTGGAGCGAGAGGGAGATGAATTGGGGCGATGGCGAGATAGCGCGAGCGGGAGATAATCGTTATCACCAGGATTTTTCTTCCAGTGATGGGATCTGAAAAGATCTATCACACCGGGCAGCTTTCCCAGAGGCATTAAAACAATGGACGTGAACCTCGTGCGGAAGACGGCCACGGGGATGCTGTCTGTACCTCCGTCGTTTCTGCTCCCATAGGGCCTGTTCCCCCTAGTACGAACACAGAGAACCTTCCAGAAACGCCATGAGCATCCTCCCCACCCCGACCCGACCTCCACACTCAGCGCACAAGGAGGGTTTCCCACCCGCCTTCTTTGCGAAGTTACTATTTTGTTTCAAAGCCTGGACTTTAGCAGAGGGATGCGGAGGGACCTAAGGGGATTGGGGCGGGCAGCAGGGTGAAAGGCGAGGCTCTGGCCTGGGCCCACAGAGGGGCTGCAAGGCCTGGGGAAATCCTAGAAGCTGGCTGGGAACAGTGGCCCAAGCCAATGGCCCGCGAGAGACCGCCCCGCAACTGACCCAGCGTCCCAGGGAGCAAACCCGTGAGGGGGAGGGGGAGGGGAAGAGCGGGCTCCTCTGGAGGCGGCGGGCTCCAGGCCGGGCTCCCCAACCGGGTCAGCAATTGGAGCGGGAAGGCCGGGACAGGTACGTAGCGTGCGTCGCACAAGCTAGGCGGGGGTGACCCCGGGAAGCCTGGGGTCCGTCCAGCCCCGTCTGGGAGCACCCTTAAGCGCGCTCCGGGCTGGAGCCGAGGGGCCACAACGCCGGCTCCCCGGCCCTTGAGGAAGCTTGGGAAGCGCATCCGTCAGCCCCGGCGGCGCCCACAACACTGGCTACGCGGGGGCTGGAAAGGAAGACGCGCGCGCACCCCGCGGGGAGACCTGCTGCTGCTGTGACCCCCTTAGCACTTCTGCCTTTTCCACTCTTTCCAAACTCCTCTGCATTTTGGGACAAACAAAATAACTTCTGCGCTTACGAAGAGGTAACTGGCGGGAAGTGGTGTTAGGAAAAGCGCCATTGGGGCAGCAACGCCCCCTCCAACAGCGTCAGGGACCCTCTTCGGTTTTCGCTCTGGGGGTACGGGAAGGGGGTTAAACATTTGACCTTTCTTGTGTAGGAGGTGGAGCAATGGAAAGAAAAAGCACCACGGTCCTCTGGCTCCCGCCTCCCTGCCCCCAGCTGCAGGCCGCCCGTAGGCCCACTGGGCGGGCTTAGCCCCCACTCCGCAGGCCTGAGGCGGAGAACAGAGCTTCCAAAGGGGAGCGGGTCAACCGCCCTTCACTGGCGGACCCTCCCCTCCCCGTACCTGGCTTCAGCTGCAGTGTCTCCAATTTCTCCAAACCCCACACCCACGCGTGCTGACTTTCCTATTGACCCTGGCTTGTGTGCGACATCCAGGATAAATTTAGCGAGGCAGTCTCTTGGATTGGGCAGCTAGTGTCTGTTGTCTTCGGGCGTTTTATTTTTGAGGAAACACCTAGAATGAAAATGAAAATCGAACTGAGGCAACCACCACCTGCAATCCGGCCCTGGCCAAAGACAGGGGGCCGGTGGACGGGGAGTTGGGTTCGGGCCTCCCAAATGGATCCCTTACGGTCGGCAGGTGAGAGAGGGCGACGAGAAGCGTCCCGCCTCAGGAGGCCGCCGGGGGGAGGGGAGCGGCGCCGGTGAGGAAGACGCCCTCAGTGCCTTCCGGCAGGACGCGCTTCCCCACGACCTTGCGGCCCCTTACAAGTGAGGGCAGAACCCCGGGTTGCGCCTTCCGTCTTCCAGTCCCGCCAGGGCCGAGGGTTCAAGTAAAGTTGCTAAGCCGGGGGGTTAGCTAGCACGGGAGGGTTACCTTTGCACCAGGGAAAGGAAACCTGCACTGCGGGAACTCCTTTCTGCCTTATGAACTCACCCTTTCGTACTCCATCCCCAAATTCAGGAGTGCCTAAATTCCTGTCCTGGCACCTCAAGAAAAACCCCAAATCTTGGCACCGTTTCCCGCTTTCCCTCCAGTCGTTCCCGCGCTCCTGAGGAAACCCGGCTCCAGATCCTCCTCCCCCTTCTCGCGCCAACAGCCAACCCCCTCAGAGCTCTGTTCCCCCAGGCCTTTGCGCTTCCACGTGTCAGTAGCTGTGGGCTGGGAGGCGGGGCGGGGGGGGCGGGTGGAAAAGGAGGAGTAGGGTCCTCCCCCCCCATGCAAAAGTAACAATACTACTGTAAATTCTAATAAAAATAAATTCCACCGCTCTCCAAATCTGTCCCCTCCCAACTACTGCGCAGGGGGTTGGGGGGAGGGAATCGGGTCGTCCCCGGAAAGGGGGGATCGTGCGCAAATTTACGCCCGCTCCTCTCATTTGTTAGTTGATTCCGTCTAAAAGTTTGCTATTTATAGGCTACACGCGGCAGCCCGAATCCCCGCGCCCGCTTCCCTGTGAGAAGTGAGAGCGGTCCCCGCGGCGCCGAGCGGCCAGTCTCGGTCGTGTCCCGTGATTTGTTTTGTTTTATTCCTGCCCTCACGCGGCAGGCAGCCAGGGAGAAGACCTCAGGGAGCTTCCGAAACACCCTCTCCGGAGTAGCTGAGGGAGCCGCTCTGCAGTCCCAGCATGTGAGTACGCGCCTGACCCCGCTCTGCGCGCGCGGGAGGGAAGGCGCGCGGCAGGCGCTGCCGCTCTGCTGCCACCGCGCCCGCGCCCCTCGCGCAAGTCCTTCGCCTCCGCTTCTGCCCCTTCGACCTCCAGCTCCTCGCTCTCTCTCGCTTTCTCTTGTCCCTCCTCCCTCTTTGATTTCTTCTCATTCTCTATTTCCGTGTTATCTGTTACCCGCCCCTCACCTCTTTGGCCTCGCTCTCAACTTCCAGCTGAGTTTGCATCTGGGCACAAAATGAGACCACACTCGCCTTTACGTGGGAGGCGGGGTGGGCGTGTGCGTGTCGTGAAGAAGAAAAGTGTGCGGGGCTGGGCGGGTGCGGGTGAGGAGGGGGAAAAGCGCGTGCTGGAGCCTGCCCGGAGCGCGGCCCCGCGCGTTGGGGGAGGGGATGAGGTGCGTCCAGATCCAGACCTTTCCTTCTGCAGTAGTTCCGGCCGCAAGGCGAAGGCGCAGTGCCCACGAAGCCTGGCCATTTGGGACCATCCCGGTGCGATGCGGAGACAGATTTGTCTTAATCAAAATCTCAGAACCGCCCTGGGCGGAAAGAAGGGAAAGTGGAGGAAGGACGTGGGCGCGGGCTGCAGCTGGCCAGAAACAGAGTCAGGGTCAGGTCCCTAAATTCCAGGTAAACTGGGCTCTGCGAAGCCTTTTTTCCAGCGGCTGGGGACAGGACTCGCTTGCCGCAAGAGCAAAGGTGCAAGCGGGTCGTGGCGGTCGCTCCGTAGGCCTTGACCTTGTCCTATAGGTCTTGTCTGTAGGCCAGAGCCGCAGACGATGCTTATGTGTTGTAGAAATCAAACGTCAAGGGGACGGCAGCGCGGCAGGCTGGCGCGTTCCCCGAGCCCCGCGCCTGAGGAGCGCCGCGCCGCGTCTATGGCGCCGGGAAGCGCTGCGCGCGCCGAGCCGGGCCGGCGCTCTTCCTCTCAGGCGCGCGGCGGGGGATTTTAAACTCGCGCACGGTGGGTCAAAGTACCCTTTCCCGCCTGGGCCGAGGCACTACTTGCGGACTGTGAGGAAGATTGTGACTGAAACTAACCCTGGGTTGGATCCGTGGCCAAAATGAGAGCCTAGAGCGGGCGTGGGGAGGAGTTGGGAACAAGAGAGGGGAGAACGCCGGCTTCGCCTCTCTGGCGCGCAGGGCCCTGTGTCCTCGCCCCGCGCCTCTGGATTAACTTCTTACGTGCCACCAATTTCTCCTTCCACAGTGAATGTCACAGTTAGAATGCCTTTTTGGCCACATTCCCCCAAAAAGTGCCCAGGCGGCTTTTGCGGATAGACTGGCGGGGAGAGAAGAGTCAGCACCGGTCTGTGTGGGTGCCACACACAGATCTACTCCCCAGGATGTGTGCGCCCGCAGGTCCTTGTCACACAAACGCTGGGCATGGGGACAGTCTGTTCCCTGCCGGGGTCTCGCCTCCCTACCGAGCTCTCGCTGCAGCAAACAATCTGGTTCAGACAGGACCCGGGGTGCCCACATCTGGCCCTGAGCTGCCCAGATTCTCACCCGGCCCTCCCTAAACAGCTTCCAAAAAACCGCCAAGTTAAAAGCAGAAGCAAATTTCTGGTCCTATGCCTGGGCCGCCTTCGGGGATATGGGTAGATGTGAAACTTAGTACAACTTCATAGCCAGAAATCGGTGGCACTGACCCCTACACGTCGCAATTCAGGAGCTGGAGGTACGATGTCTTAGTAGCTCTTCCCCCTAGCCCATTCCGCGACAGTGTATGCCACTCGGCTCTCTTGTCGCGGCATGTCTGAGACGCTGGTCTTTTTCCTAAACCCTAAGGGGAAGGGAAGGAAGGAAGGAGAGAACAAGATCCAAGTGAGGAAGACGGAAGTAAAGAGAAGAAGAGAGAAGGGAGAGACGGTATAAAAGGAAAGATACAATAATAATAATAAAGATCTCTTGCTAGCTGTTTTTCCTTCTTGTTCCTATTGAAAAGAACATGATCTTTTGAGAGAGGAGGGAGCCCAAGAACGTTCTCACCTCACACCCAGGTTCCCTGGCCAGCTAGTGAGTGTCGCACTGAGTCTCCTTTCTCCACAACTCCCGACCTCAGAGACATTCAAATACCCTGTTCCCCAATCTTTCTACGACAGGCTTCTCTCAGGTACTGGCCCAAAGTTGAAGGCCAAGCGCGCCCTCTAAGCACCCCGGACGATTCTTCTTTGGCATAAACTCTGGGGTCTGAAGGAGGGGGCATCGCGCCTGGCTCCCGGCTTGTGGTGGAAGAAGAGTGCTCACCGAAATCTTTCTGCTTTTAGGAATTGTGTGAGCCAGTAGGGCTTTTCCCCAGCCTTTGATGGAAACTTAGAACTCGGGATTCCGCTCAGCGAAGTGAAATAAACTTGCCCGGACCCTGAGCTCTGGCTCAGCTTTCTACCCTGCTATGTCAGCCCGACCCTTCTAGACCTCTCTGTCCCACCTCAGATTCCTTTCTGGCCTGTTCTTCCGCGCCCGGCTTCTACTGCTCGGCCTCCAGACCCGTGGGGCATTGCTAGGCATAGGCTGGGGCTCTAGGTGGGAAGGACTTTAAGTTCCCTTTCTCAGTGTGAGTAAAGATGACATTTCCACCATCCAGACAGAACTAGAGAACAAACGTTTTGTGTATTGAAGTGAGGTGGTGGCAGAGAACAAGGAGGCCTATTTATTTCCAAATCAATTAGTGAAAGAAGAAAAAATTACATTTTCTCCAAATTAGCTTGTTTGCCAGACTCTCTGGAAAGTGGCAGGAAGAGGGATAAATTTATCAGGTCTGTGACCTGTAAGCCCCAAGAAGAGGTGATGAGAAGGTGGTGCACCTGGAGTTTGGCAGAGGTGGCCACCTGATCCCACTTGTGCACAGGCCTTGCCCTTCTTAGATCACGGTTATAAGTGGTGGCCACCATTTTACCAATAATGAGGGCATAAATACCTTATGGTTCCTAAGTCTTGTTTTTCCTGCTGCCTTGGGCTGCTAAGTCCCTGGGGGGTGGAGGTGGAGTGGGATAATCAACTGTAACCATCCCAGATGAAGATAATTTTATGAGCCCTAAAATTTCCCGCTGGAGTATATCAGTCCCTGTCTTCCTGTGTGTCACCTTCAATCCCTCACCATTGTTCTGCCCTCTCTACAAGTGTTGCTACATTATTTGGGGACTGGAATGGCCTTTGACCCAACACCACTTGCCCCTTTCCCCTTCCCCAGATAGACTCTTGACTGGAATAAAGAATTACTGGGTGTTGTGTGTGTATGGATGGATGAAGACAAGGGCCAGACTTTTCCTAAAAGCTGGAACAATTCTTTTCTCTTTCTCCCTTTCTTCTCAGACCCCCAACACAGTCTTTCTTGGGTCAGTAACCCCAGAGCTCCAGCAATGGGGATTCCTAACCTCTTTTTCTGAGAGATGAGAGTTTAAAGGAGTTGAGTACAGTCTCCTTTTAGGATTCCAGTTTGATCATTAAATTTACACATTTCTGGGCAAAGGGCTGAGGCCTGAAACCTAGATGGCGGGAGTGAGGGGATTAGGGAGAACCCATAGAAGAACTAAGTGACTCTGTTTGACAACGAGTTTCAATGAACTTGATGCTTTCCTATTGTGTCTCACCAGTTTCCACTCAATTTTTCCCCTAAGTGAAGAAATAGAATTCTCAGATTATGTGACTCTTTAAGCCACATATTCAGATCTATAGCCTGGCTGAGCGTTTTTAGAATTTGACAACTGCATACACAATGCAACCTGCGGAGTCTTCTGTGTCTTCTACAGCTAACTTAATTTTGACTTAAAGTAAAAGCATTGAATTTCATCAAGTTCTTGTTCACCTTCAACAGGCTGGTTTCAGTTTCTATATTTCTCAAATTTCCTTACAACAACAGCACAAGAACCAGATAGGTTTAGATTCCGTGGGACAGGATTACTCCCACGACAGTTCTCCAGGTAGTTCTAGCTAAAACTGCCTTTGCATTCACCTGCGTTAGACACATACTTGAAATGAAAGTGAGGTTTTTTGGTTTTTTTTTTTTAACCTGTGTTATTAAAATACTTGCTCTCTTTTTCTCCTCTTCTGCCTGTTTGGAATAAACCTGGTTATATTAACATTTAAATAGACATGTCATGAAAGATAAACATGACAATATGTAGAAAAATTCTTTGACTTATTTAAAAATCATAGCTCAGGTATTTAACATAACTTCAGGAAATTGTACATTTGAAATTAATTGACAACTGGACTTATTTTCAGAACTTTTTATGTAACTTTATCATACTTCTTTATAATTATATTCTCTAATCTAACTGAATCTGCCATTTAAATTTTTCCAACTTTTCTACTTTCACAACTTGTTAAGAGTTTGCAGTTCAGAAAAAATAAATTTGGAGCATGTAGTATATTCTACTGACCCGTTTGTTGAAGCTATATTTTATTACAGACATCTTAATAGTAAAAAAAAAAAATTATTTGTGGGAGAAAATATATGTCTTTTCAGGGACGCTTGCTGAATAATTAGTTTGTTTCTAACATTCTTTATTTTTTTTTATCAGATACACCATTGCTTCTGATTCATTTATCTCATGTAAATTTGAGAAAGATTCACATTACTGATTTCTGAAAAATCATTTCTCTCCTCTTACCAGAGTAATTAATATTCAACTATTTTGAAGTAGACATTTTAATGTAATTCAGAAGGGAGAATGTTCCCACACATATTCATTAATTAGCGATGGCCACATTGGCTGAACTATTGATGGGGAACATTTGGAAGTGGAGATGTAGTATCAGAAAAGTTGAAGTTTCTACTGACAAAGTGACAAACCAAAAATGCCATTCAAAAGCAGAGGAGTAATGATAATGGCACAATGAAATAAAGGGAATAAGGACAACTTGTCAGCTGTTGATCTTCCAGATGCAGTATTTCATTCCTTAAAATCATGTAGGTGATGTATTGTGAGAAATTATTTTGTATGGGAAGAAGCTTCTTGCTTCTGCCACTGGGGCTCAAGTCAGTATTTATTTTTTTTTAAACAAGGTAAAATTCACATGACGTAAAATTCACCATTTTAACCATTTTAAAGCATACAATTTAATGGCTTTTTACTACATTCACAGTGATCTGCGACCATCACCATCATCTAAATCCAGAACATTCTTATCACCCCAACAAGAAACCACATACCTATTAAGCATTCACTCCCCATTCCTCCCTCCCCTCTAGCCTCTGGCAACCACTAATCTGCTTTCTGTTTCTGTGAATTTGCCTATTCTGAACATTTTATAATTGGAATCATTTAACATTTGGCCTTTTTTGTCTGCCTTCTTAGAATAATGTTATCAAGGTTCATCCATTTTGTAACATATCAGTACTTCATTCCTCTTTATGGTTGGATAACAATCGATTGTATGGATATACCACATTTTGTTTATACATTCATCAGTGGATGGACATCTGGGTTGTTTCTGTTTTTTGGGTATAGGGATAATACTGCCCAGAACACTTGTGTACAAAATTTTGTTTAAACCTTTTTTTTGTTCTCTTGGGTATAATGTTTTTCAGAAACCACCATACTGCTTTCCACAACAGCTGTGTAATTTTACATTCCTACCAAAAATATATGCTCCACTGCTCAGCAACACTTGTTTTCCTTTTTTTTTCCTATGATACTCATACTAAGTGGTATCTCACTGTTACTTTGGTCTGTATTTTCCTAGTAACTAATGATGCTGATCACCTTTTCATGTGCTTATTGGCCATTTGTATATCCTCTTTAGAGAAATGTCTCTTCAGGGCCTTTGTTCATTTTAAAATTGGGTTGTTTGTCTTTTTGTTGTTGAGTTGTAAGAGTTCTTGATATATTCTGAATGCTAGACCCCTATCAGATATCTGATTTTCAAATATTCATATTTTCTCTGATTCTGTGGGTTATTTTTTACTTTCTTGATAGCGCCCTGTTATTCATAAACATTTTTGATTTTGATGAATTGCAATTTAGCAGTAGGTTTGTTTGTTTTGTTTCTGTTTTTTTGAGACAGGGTCTCACTCTGTGGCCCAGGCCATCACTATGTGGTGCAGTGGCACCGTCATAGCTCACTATAACATTGATTGCTGGGCTCAAGTGATTCTCCCACCTAGGCCTCCTCAGTAGCTAGGACTATAGGTGTGCATCACCACACCTGGCTAATTTTCTGTTGTCGTTGTTGTTGTTGTTGTTGTTGAGATGGGGTCTCACTATGTTGCCCAGGCTGGTCTCGAACTCCTGACCTCAAGCAACCCTCTTTCTTCAGCCTCCCAAAGTGTTGGGATTACAGGTGTGAGCCACAAATCCTGGCCAGCAGTAGTTATTTTTAATAATAGGTGCATTCTGCATCCGTGAGAAAACTCAGATTTTAAGGAACACAAAAGTTTAAAACTCCAAACCCTAAGTAAAGAGAAGACTCTTCTCTAAAGCCTAAACAGCAACCTTATCAAATGCAGATTATCAGGGAGTATGTAAAGTTACTGCTGTTTAGAAAAAGGAAACAGCTAGGGCTACATTGACCTTTTTCTTTGGAGAAGTCCTGGAGTTATTCAGATAAAGTGTCTACCCTAGTGAATGAGTTCTTTTATCTTAAGATGACAGTAGTTGTTTTTTTTTAAAATTATCATCATCAAATTCATCTACCAAGAAATTTCAAATAGTCTTTTCTGTTTAAATAACATTAAGGATCTGCCTTAAACCAACAACAACCAGGAAAATCAAAAGGTTGACAAGGTGTTCTTATCTTAGCAGTTTCTAGCACACAGGACTGGGTAGTCAGGTGACATGCTTATAAAGTTCCTGGGAGAAAGGTCTTGGAGCCAGAAAGAAGAAAACTAAATCATTGCAAAACATTTTGAAAACAAAAGTTAATAGAAGAGCGAGGACTTAAATGGGCATTATTGAATGTAAAGGCTTTGCCTATTATCTCAAATCCGTTGCTTTTGAGGACAATTAATTTATGGATTGGGCAATTAATTTATTGATTAAAAATAATCCACACAGTGGTTTGAATCAGATCTTCATTTTATTCAATTATTTAGTTATTACGTAAGAAGGCCTATGATGAACACTGGTTTAGAAACCTCTGATTTTGTCCATCAGTGGTCTTGGATTAGATTTCTGCATATGTCATTGTATGGAGTATGCTATTGGACAAACCACTGGACACACTGTAAGTACCTGTGCACAGTGCTCCTGTATGGCCAGTGAGTACATGGATGGCTTTCACCCTGAACAAATCCTGAAGGATCTCAGGGGAAATTCAGTTTCCTCCAGAGTAACACCTTTATTCAATAGTTGTGTTGAGGATAAAATGGAATAATGTATGTGAAAATGTTATCTAAATAAGAGGCATATTGATAAGGAATTTTGAAATTTTAGTGTGTGTTTTCTTGTTAATGTAGCACTTACAATTCTACCAGATAGTGTTGTAAGACTTAAAAAGTATTTAAAAATTAAATTCTCAAAAAAATCCTGCAAGGATTTGTTATTCCTCCTCTCTCCCCATTTTACAGGTGAGAAAATTGTGGCATGGAGTTTTTCTATCACTTGCCCAATACCATATAGCTAATGAGTGGCAGGGCTAGATTTTTGAACCCAGGCAGTCTCACTCCAGAGTCCATGTTCTTACCTACTACCTTGTGCTGCTTAAAATTAAAAATCTAGAGATTTCAGATGAATATCTGAATCTCTGTATTAATTTATTCAACAAATATTGATTGAGTACCTGTTGTGTACAAGACTTCTCTTGAAGCATTGAAAGGTCTAGCAATGCGGGGCTCCTTTCCTGCTTTATCTTATGACAACCATCAGCTGAAGCTGAGTCTTCACTGCCATCTTTTGACCCACCTTCGCTTGATTCCTTCACTTCTTTACCTGTGTAAGCCCTGTCATCAATCACTTTTGTTATTGCTACCAGAAAACACAGGCAATAAAAATAGATTATAACCAGAATACTAAGCAGAAGGGGCAATAATACACATAGAAAATGAACATTGTGGGACGAATTTAGTTTTGCAAAGTTCTCTTGCTGCTAGCGTTAACCCCAGAGCAATGAGACATAGAACCAGCACTTACAATTTAAGTGTTTAAAATCAGAAGGGTGAGAAAAATCAACATGAAAAGGAAATGAATATAAATTAATATATAGGAAATATAGTCAGCATCACACTAATTGGAAATCTCTAATCATTCATCTTTTAGGAAGAGAGCTTTCAGTTATAGAATTTGTTTCTGTACTTTTATGCATGAAAGATAAATGACAAGTAATATCAGATCTATTTCAAAAAGTAAGCTTTAGAATATGCCACGAAGTTGGGAAATAACCCGATAATCTAGTGCTTTCAAAGTACTCATGCAGTGAAGTTGGGCAGTGTTCATAGCAATCACCCCAAGTACTGCAGGCTCCAGGAAGGTCTCCTGAATGGAGAGAGAATTAAATATGCAGAATACCATATTATAATTACATGTATTCCAGTGCACCCTAATTTTGAACAATGGTTAATTATTATTAATGAGGATACATAATAACAAGAACCTTCCTTTTGTAAATATGTTGATACCAACCAAAGTGTTTACTCTAGCTATCTGCCTACTTAAGATTGAAGAGTCACTTTTTGAAGGTCTGGTACCAAGCAGAGGAAATATTTTAATATTTGGTATGTTGTGGCCAATGTCATGTAGCTTGGCCCTCCCCATGATTTGGCCAATACTGTGTCCATAAGCATGAGCCAGATGTATGTGGAACAGTTTGCCAGGCTGATGACATGGGTGTGTACAGCACAGTTGGTCTGGTTATTTTATTTGTCTTTAAATAACCACCAGTAAATAACACTTTCTGTGCTATAACACTTTCTGTGATATGGTTTGTTTAATACTGTAGAGTGTTGAAATAACTGCAAATGTATTGATTCATTGAACAATGTGTGTTGACTGCCTGCTGGGTTTCAAGGCAGAGTTTTATCAATGCTCTCTCCTTATATGGTGCTATGAGGTAGGTGGGTAGGTAGCTAGGCAGGTAGGTTAAGAAGTGTGCTATGAATGCCATAGATAGGGAAATGAGGCTTAGAGATTTTTGCCCATGACCACACAACTAGGGGGGATACAGATCTGGGACTCAAACCCAAGCCTCTGATTCCAAGTAAGTCTCTTGATCAGCATTTCTGAGTGTGCGTCCCACCTGAACAGCTATGTTCAAATGATGTGTGATATTTGTGTAAAATGTAGAGTCCTAGGCTTTGCTCTAGAAATACTCAATCCCTACGACTCAAAATTTTTAACAATACCCTCAAGAGACTTTTATACACAGTAAATTTTAAGCATTGCTGATCTAGATACTATATATCTTGAAATATTAGGTTGGGTTAATTTGACACTAAGAAAAGATAGTTTGAGGGGAAAGAAGTTTTCTGACCACACGTGATAAATGCCAATGTACTCTTAATAGTTACCTCACAAGTTGGGATTTAAATAAGAGATTCAGTGTGATCTTCCAGTTTGGAGAGGTTGCCCCTCTTTGAAGTATTCCATAGGCATGCGGTATTTTTATCACATAGTTTTACAAAGCTGGTTCTGTGGGATCCTATTTCCATGGAATATTCATTAATTCATCAAATATTTATTACAGTGTCAAATACCATGTTAAGGATTTAAAGAACAGCAATGAACAAAATAGCGTGGTCCCTGACCTCATGTAATCAACCCTCAGTCTATAGAGGAAAGATGTTAATAGGTATTTTGTCCCAAAAGTTTTCCTGTATACAAATAAATGTATGAAACAATGGGTTCTACAGATTTTTTCACTACAGGACATTTCAGAGCCTTGAGTGTACTAACATGTACTATGAGTATCTTAGGGAGGATTATGGTATGTGATGTTTTCCAGACTTATCACAGCATCCTTTGTATAAAGAACACCTCCTGTGTCTGGTGCTATAGAGAACACTTCAGTGAACTTCCGTGATCCCTGAAAGGCCCAGTACCTGTGGCACTGGTAGAGATTTGGATTGTGTTACCAAAATGGAATCCCACTGCTCCTCCCTCCCCAGGGTAGTATTTTGTGATATCGTAGTGAGCACTATGATCTGGGACAAGCAGTGGGAAGACTTTAGTCAATGATCTGGTGTCCCAGGGATATAGATTAGCTCTGGGCTGTCTTCAGAGGCCCTGGATTGGGTGAGATTTCGGACATGGAGTGGGTCTCTGGATGTGTCTGTGGTCTCTCCAGCTGGGAGATGGTTAGGGTGGAAGAGTTGTTTCAGCATTCTTTAGGGATTCTGGGACTACCTTGGAGCATTTGGTGTGAGAAGAGCAGCATGAGAGGGGATCATATGCCACCTCCCTGCACTGAAGGCTGAGTAGTATTTGAGGGAAACCCAGCCTTTGGTTAGGTGTGTAGAATGAAATTATTTGCTGAAAAATATCTCCTATGTATTGCCTACTTTTATCAGGATAGTTGTTGGAAAATGGAAAGTATGGACATTTTCAGTGAGCTACTTAAGCCCAATTACCTGGTTTTTTTTTTTTTTTTTTTTTTTTTTTTTTTTTGCCTCAGGCAGTGGCTATATCTAAACAGAACAAAGTGACTGCTCAGGTAACTCAAGAGTGGTATATTCATCTGATGGATAGATTTAAATAGTTTGGTTGTTGACATTTATCAAATTACCCAGAAAATGGCCACATCACTACCTTGATTCATGCACATAAAGAGTTCTTAAAGAAGCCTCTTCAAAACTGTTTGTTTTTCTTAGGTATCATAATATTTAAACATACGTTGCTTTATTGTTCGTTAAGTACGTGCTTTATTCATAAGCCAGTATTACCACACATGCTCCCTCATAGTTATGCAAAGTGAAAAAAGATATATAATAGTATCCCAGTAATTCAGGTAGTCACCTGAAGTACTTCCTCCTTTCCAGAGTCGCTTGAATAAATGTTTACCTCTTTACTCTTTGTGAGGAGACCTCAGATCTTTAAGTTTTGGTCTCTTAAAATCAAAGTCTAAATCCGGTTTGCTATTTTAATCACTTTGAATGCAGAGGAGCTAGATGCAGTTGCTGCCTTCAGGGAACTGACATCTTAGGCTTGGAGGTCATCAGGATGGGTGAGTACATGTATTGTTATAGTACCAAACCAACATCTGGTAAGTGCTAAGTGAAAAGGTTATAAGCGCTAGATAGTGGTTCAAAAGAGTCTAATCTGGCAATGAAGAATTAGAGAAAGCTTGCTCCAGGAAATTGCTTTGTGAATGGTATTTAAAAGTAGGTATAGGTGGAATTGGTGGAGCAGAAAAAGGAAGAAATGTGCTCAGGGTTTTGCATGTAAAGGTGAAAATATAAATAAAGACACAGAAATGGGAAAATAGAAGACCAGTTGGAAACACAGTAAAAGTATATTTAGCATGGAGGAAGAGGGAGAACTAACAGGGAAGACGATGAAGCTCACATTGTTCAGGCTCCCTTAGGCATGATAGACTGGTAGGTGTATTATATTGTCCATCCATTTTCACTTTTCATCCTTACAACAAAGCGGTGAAGATTATTATTGAAGCTGTTTCTCCACCAAGGATTCATGCACCATTTCCATTGGATAGCTTTTCTACTGGGAAGGGACTGCTAGGGGTACAGCATTTCCTAGGCTCCTTTGCATCCAGATGGGATCAAATGATTGTCTCAGCAATGAAATGTGTATGCCACTTCCGGGCAAAAGTGGTTAAGAAGCGTGTGAACCTTTCCCACTATGGACTATGGAAGGGAAATGGCTGTAAATGAAGGACTTTAAGACCCTAGGGGAGGAAGAGGCACTGGGTGAAGGAGCCTGGGTCCTGCTGAATACACACCTGGACTTTATATGAATGAGAAATAAATTTTCATTTTTTTAAGCTATTGAGATGTGGAGATTTATCTTTTATAGCAGTTAGACCTATCTTAATTAATGTAGGTATAATCACAGGCCTATTTAATACAGGTTCCTAGATGTAACTTACTCAAACGTCACATAACTTGTAAGAGGTGGCACCAAGATGCAAATCCAGATCTGTCTTCAGACTGCTTCTTTTTTTATTCTTTTCCCATGGTTTTAACTACTACTGTTTATGTGCTAATGGATATCAATTCTCCGTTGTCAGTCTAGACCTCTTTTTGAAGGTCCAGACCTGTGCAGTCAGTTGTCTACTGGATATCTCTATTCAAATGTCTGTATTATTTAGGGCATAAAATAAGCTCCCTTAAAAATCATATTCCAGGGTAAATTCATACCTACTGGGTACAATGCACACTAACTGGCTGCAGGGCACACTTATAACTTCGACTCAAACTGTACAAAAGCAAATTATGTCACTAAAACGTATGTATCCCTGTAAAATTCTGAAATGAAAAAAAAAAACAGACTCTAATATACAATGGATTAAATGAATAAAGGTTATTTCTTTTTCACAGAATAAGTGATCCAACAAGGGGAATGATTGGTCTGGCCTGTCTGCTCCATCTCCATATTGTTTTCCTGTCTTCTCCTAAGTTGTTGTCTCAGTTGCATAGTGAAAGCTAACCCAACCCTTGGTTATCTAAGCAGAAATTGAGGACAAGCAATTTCTTCTTAAGCAAATGACACAGAGGTTGTACTCTTCTGCTCCTGTGGCATTATCAAGAACTTTGCCATATGGCTACACCTAGCTGCAAGGCAATAGCTGCAAGGCAACTAGTGGTGGTTATGTGCTAAGCTGAAATGGTATTAGATGAGATAGGAGGAAAAAGGACTTTGGAAGACAACTATCGTTGGGGCACAAGAATCTGGCTCTCAGGTACTAAACCTCAACAGGTTTAAAAACAGACCCGGCCATCTACCCACATTGACTTCTCATTTTATGTTCTCTGACTTGGTTAATGGCCACTACCCTACCAGCTGTCCAGAGAACAGGGTGATATGCTTTGATTTCTCTTCTTACTCTCCATTGCCAATCATTTTCATCTCCTAAATGTCTTTTGAAACTGCCCACTTCACTTAATCCCCTACTCCTGCCTTGATTTGTGCCTCATCATCTCTCACGTAGACTTGTAGGATGGCCTTCTAACTGGTCACCCTGTCTCCAGTGTTAACCTATCAAGGACATCCTTCACACTACCAGGAGAGTGATTTTTCTAAAATGCAAATCTGATCATCGTTTTACTCCCTTTTTACAACCGTTCAGTGATTTCCCATGGCAAAAGTCCAAATTGCTTTGCAGAGCACAAAAGGCCTTCTGTGGTATAGTCCCTGAATCTCTTCAGCCTCTTTTCTGCCACTTTTCTAGTCCCCTTCCCAAAACAGATCACACCCACAGCTTCAGTTATACTGAGTGACATCACAGTTTCATTTCTTTTTGTCTATGCTCATGTGGTCCTCCTGCGTAATGTATGATTATACGTGTGTATCCTTCAAGACCCAACACAGCTGACACCTCTGCTGTCACATTATCCCAGCCCTCCCCCAGGTGAAGTTCATCACTCTTTACTTGTTATGTTTCATTGATTCCACAAACTTCATTGAATCGGATGAATGTCTCTTAGGTACTGTGCTAACCATAAGGCATGATGAACAGGAATAGATAAGGTTCCTGTTCATGTGTAACTTACAGTCTAATGGCAGAGATGGACATTAATCAAATAGTCCCGCAAACAAATGTGAAATTGCAATTTTGATAAACAGTGTGAACGAGAGAAAAGAGGCCACAATAATTAGCGCATTATAGGAGAATTCGACCTAATGAGTGAGACTTTCACCAAGGTACTTGGACTAAAAAGTGCAAAATAAATTAACCACATGAGTCAAACGGATTGTAGGCAGAGGGAACAATGTGTACAAAATTTGTATGTTAAGAGGGAATTTGGCATATATGAAGGGATTAAATAAAAACAAGGGTCAGTGGGGGTATGGATAGAGGAGAGAGATACAGGATGAGGCAGGAGAAGTAGGGGGCTAGATGCTGAGGAGCATCATAAACCATGTTAAGGAGGTTTCCTTTTATTCTGAAAAAGAATGAGGGACCATTTTAAATGAGATAGAGAAGATGATCAGATTGCGTGTGTGTGTGTGTTTGTCTGTGTGTGTAGAATTCACTCTGGCTAGTGTGTGAAGAGTAGATTTGAGAGTTAGCCGAATGGAGTCTGTTGGACTTGTTAGTGCAGGCGAGAGATACTGATATATTGAATTAGGATTGTGATAGTGGAGATGAAATAAAACATATTTAGGATTAGATATGGTAGATGAGGGAGAGGGAATTGTCAAGAATGGTCCCTGTATTCCTGAATGGATGGCAAATCTGGTCATGGAGACATAGAACACTGGAAGAAAACTAGTTTGGAGAGGGTTTGGATGTGCCTTGGAGAAATCCAGGAGGAGTCCTATCACTGCATAGCAAGCATATTTCTAGTACTTCATCTATATGACATTATGATTACATTTGTGTGTGTTTCTCTTTATTAGACTGTGAGCTTCTCGAAGGAATGGAGCAACATTTACTTATTGTTGTTAATCTTTTCCATTTTTGTATCCCCAGTACCTATTACTGTGACTTGTACATAGTATTTGCCCAGTAAATGTTCCTGAATAAATCATATAACTGACCCCAAGGCCCACACAATTTCTCCCATATCAATAATAGGGAGAAAAAAAAACTGGAAAGTCAAGTTGGGGCTCTATTGTAGAGTGCTTTAAATCTCTGGCTAAGAAGTTACATTACGACACAAAATGTAATTAAACCTTAAGTTTACATTTACTTTCCAATCCAACCTTTGTTTCACATAATGCTTCTGTTATTTTTAAAATCATATAATGTTTACTCAAGGGATATTCTCTCCTAAGTAAATCAAAGCTAACCAGACTACAAGAAAAATACAGAGATCATACTATAAAAACAAACTATGCCTCTATGCTGCAGGACCAAATGAAATTAGAATAAAGTTACAGGAAAGGAGCTGGCAGATACAAAAGAAATGTAACCAGGACTATTTATTTCTTAGCTCTATTTTCATAAAATGTTTTGGAGGTTAGGATTCAGTGTTCAGGGCAGATCTAGAGAAAGGTTCAGATATTTACATGGTCCATTGCTGGGTTATTTTCACAGCTTGTATCTGAAGGGATTAATGTTGAAGGGCTACCACCTTTTCTTAGAGTCAGAGTGATGGAACAATATTTTGAATATGTTCAATTTAATCATAACCATGCAAACAGCCTCTGTCTGTGGTGAGACAAAGGTATGTCTACAAATGTTCTGTGAAGTGTTTGGAATGTGGGCCCCTTAAAATTGATTTGTGCAAGACCTTGTTTGTGCACAATAATGAATGGTGCTGTTTTAGTTTCATTAACCTAGACTGAAATGAGAATTTTTTTTACTCTATTCCTGAAATTGCATAAATCATTGCTTATTGTTTTATTAGAAATCTATATTTTTAAGGCCCAATACCTATCTTACCCCCACATGAATACATGCAGATAATTGAGGGCAAAGAATGCATTCTTCCCCCTTTGTGTGCATTTTTTTTGGAGTGTGTGAGTCATTCTCTTCCTTTTCAAGATTGTATAATCCCTATCATGTGAGTAGAGGGGACAGTAGTTGACTTAAATGAACCCACAGTTTCTTCTTGTCGATCTTGATGAAAATCAGAATTGAGTGTCATGTGACTGATGGCCCAATCATATTGATTTTAATGACTGGCTGTGGCAAGCGTGACTGGATATAGCTATAGACTCTGAGGCCAGATCTACACAGTACAAAGATCTGACAGTTATCCAGTAACTCCGGGCCACAACGATAGTCAAGGTGAATGTCTTAGACCTGATGGTGTTTGTGTTAAGAAGTTTAATATAGTGGTTAAGAGCCCAGGATCCAGAATCAGAATACTTGGGTTGATTTCTTCTCTTAGCCGCTTACTAGTGGTATAACTTTGGAGTCATGTTATTCCTTGTTTCTCAGTTTCCCCACATGGATGATGTGGTTAGCAATATATTTACTGCATAAGGTTGTTGGGAGAATTATACAGGGTCTGGCTCATAGGAAGCACTAAATAATTTCTAGCTACTGTTATTAGATTATGAGGATGCTTAAGATATGGACTTTATAGAAACAAAGATGGATTTGTGAAAGCAAGGTCAGTGCAACTTTTGGTGAAATGTAAAGAATTTTTTAACTTTTTGGTGAAGCAATATACATTAAATACACATCATCTGTTTGACCTCTACACTGAATTATTTTAGAGACTGCTTCCTATAAATATGCTTTAAAAGTATTGAGAGTATAAAAAATATTCCAGGGAAGCTGAAGATATAAATGTCAGTTAGTGAAGATTAAGGACCTCAAGATGATTCAATTCAGTGAAGAGAAAGCCAAAGAAAATCTACCAGGTTGGACTTGGAAATGGGTTTGTTAGCACATACAGTAATAGAAAGTATTTGTTGAGTGCTTGCTGTGCCATGAAAACTTTATTTAATTTCATTTCTTTAATTTCATTTAATTCTTTAATCCTTTAGCTCCCTTAACCCTTGCAAAACTCCATGAAGTATTGTTATCTCCATCTTACATGTACTTACATATACCTAAACTGATGCTCAGAGAAGTGATGTGGCTTTTCAAGGCTCCAAAGTTGTTTAGTACAGGGATCAGGGTTTGAACCCAGTTATGACAAACTGCAAAGCCAGTATTTTTAACCTCTATGCTATATTTATCCCTATATTGCTGTTATTTATATTAATAACTCATCAACATGACATTTTTTTTTGTTTCACAAAGCCCTTCAAAAGCCCTATAAGGTTAGCATTCTTTAAGTCTCAGTTTTACAGATAAGGAGATTGAGGCTTAACGAGGTTGATTTGTTTGTCCAGGAGTGTTCAGCTACTGCATGTGCCACGTAGTAAGGTTCCAAATTTTCTAATTTATCCACAACCCTCTAATAGTAGAGATTCTTGCCAACTCCGTACTTGTCACCAACCCAGTGGGCTGATGTAGGGAGAGAAAGTGAACAGAGGCATCAGTGGGAAAGGGATTCAAAGAAGAGGGCTAATATTTATTCTCCCTGTTATCATTTTCTATTTCAAGTAGGCATCATTACAGTCAAAACATTCAGCTTTTTGACAGAACCTTGCCTGTCGTAGTCCAATATATACTACAGGAACTCACTTCTTTAAACATATCAGGAAACTCATGGTTTTTTATTAGTTTGGTTCGAATTAGTAGCAAATCATTATACTGTATTTGGGAACTTGCCAAGGAGATGACAACCAGAGTTAGGGCCCGCCAGCAATCACTGTTATCCCTGGTGATGGCTTTATACATCCCTCTCAAGATAATTAAGATATTTATATCCAGAAAATGGAAAAGGGCCTATCTCAATCTATTTTATCTATAATGCCTACATAGAATCCAGACATTTTAACAGGCAGAGTATGAGATCAGGATCTTGGAAAAAACACACATTAATAAATCTTTTATTCAGAATTGTCTCCCGTCTTCATCCACTTATAACAAAAATTATCATTGAGAAATAGCCTCAAAGCTGCTGATCTATAGATTGGAAGTCAGCCTGCTATAAAATCATTCATGCATATATTCTTTTATTTATCAACTTTATATTGAGCTGCTATCAAGTATCAGGCACTATTCTGGGTGCTGAGTAGTAACAAAACAGACAACAGTCCCTGGGGTCTTGTACCTTATGTTCTAGTGGAGAGAGTTAGTGAGCAATGTGAGTAGGTAGATATGTAGACCATGAGACAATGGTACGTGCTATGATGAAAAGGAAAGGAGGGGAAGGGGATATAAAATGTTTGGGAGGGTGAAATTTAGATCAGGTGTACAGAGAAGGCATCCATGAGACAGTGACTTTTGAGTGCAGACCTGAAGGAAACAAGGAAGCCAATCTTGTAGTTTTAGAGAAGAGCATCTCAGAAGGAACAGCATGTACAAAGGTGCTCAGGGAGGAGCATACCTGGCGTTTCCGGGCAAGAGGGACAGTGAAGCTGGAGCACAGTGAAAAGAGGATGAATGGAGGAGATACAGCAGAGAGCTTATTCGCTGGGTGGGGGATGTTTACAGACCATCTAGGGCCCTGTAGGGTGCAGTTTGCAGAGTTTGACTTCCTGTCATGCTAAAACCAACCTGGTTGGGCTGGATAGTGAGAGGCTGTTCTGGAACATGCATGGATGAGACTCTTCTACATGTCAAGTGACATTTCTTGAGCACCAGCCACATAGTGTGCACTGTGTTATGCTCTGGAGATCTAAAGAAGAAAGATAAATATATTTTCCCCAGGGTATTTGGTCTGGTAGAGGACGCTTAAAATGATGCACTCTATACTTAACTTTCCCCCAAGTGGAGAGTTTTAATACAGGTATGATAAATGCCTAGCCGTATTCTTCCTAAAAGCAGCGGGAAGGGATTCTTAAAGGGAGGAGTAGCATCGTGTTGGCACACAAAGAGACCCTGCTCGTGCTGCCTACTTCCCCACATGCAACAGCACACCCCTCCAGAGAGGAGAAAACACAGTTAACTAGAAAACTTTTTGGACCCACCATGCACAAGTGACAAGTGTACCCCCTTCTATAGAGTAAAAATGTTCTTGGAAAGTAGATAAATTGAATTTAAGTTGAGTGATTCATATTCGTAGTGAACTCTGAGACATTAGTAACACCAGTAAATCTATGATTTATCATCTTGTGAAATGAAAAAGCACCTTACGGTTTATGGTTGAGTCTAATGATTCCCACTCTGTTTTGTTCTAAAATTAGAGCATAGGTGTAATTAGACACTTTGATCTGGGAAAATTATTCTTTTTTCAGCCTTGCCCAAATTGCCACGCAGCAAGAATGTAAAGTCTTGCTGGCCGACAGGCTGGTACTGGCCTCTGCATCGAGGTCAGGGGATGTGAGAGGGAGAACATGACTCAGAAAGTGCATGGGGCTTCCTTGACACCCCCAAGGCCCAGAACAAGGTGTATTCTTTACTCACTAGCATTTTTTTTTAGTCTTGGTTATTTTCTCGTACCCAGTACTTATTTACAATGTCATATATCAAACTAGCAGTAAACTTCAAATTTTAACAATTTTTAACTTTTTATGGTGCAATGTAAGGAAAGACTCAAATCTGTTTGATGAGTCTTATCTATAGTGTTAGAGGTCCCAGTCTCTCTCCTACCAAAAATATTAAGGGGAAGAGTAGCAAGGAATTTGCAGACATCTTTAATCAACGACAGTTTTCCTTCTGGTAACAAATGATATGTATATATGTCGCCACCTGTTGCTAGTTCCTTGATTAGGGTCCAGTCTTTCTGCCTTGGAATGATTCTCTGAGGCTCTTATTTCTACCCTCTGAGATACTGGTTCCACCTTTGAATCAATTTTTCTTAAGAAAAAAAAAAGTCCATGTTTGCAACTGAGTATCTTTCTCAGTCTGTTTTCTGCTGATAGAAGATTGGGAGTTTAAAGGTTTCTCTTCATTTTATATTGTCTCTGTCCCTTTTAGTCTAAGTAAAGGGCAGCTCTTCTATTAATATAATATAATTCTCTTAAAACATTTATGGGTTTCCCATAACGTATTGGCATTTACTCTATTATCAAAGGCCTCACCTACATATCTCTTTAAGATATGTCCTTCTCTGTCTCGTGCCCTGTGTGAGGCTGCTATAGAATAACACAGTTCAGATGCTTAGGAGTCCTCCTGATTAACAGAGAGGGTCTGTGAAGCTTGCTCTTAGGTCCTTAGAAAGCCTTTTGTGCGGCTGAAAGGTTCTGTGGGGCATCCCTTTAAATATTTCTGAGGTCTTAACAAACACTATGGATTTGATCTTTATCCCAAAGTAATTAACCATTCTTACTTTGAAAATCCTTTTTGAGAGAGACTGGAGATGAGAAACAGTTTATTTTGAAACTCAGTAAATCCTGGATCCTTTGTAATTCCTTTAAATTCTGCTGAAATTTTTCGAACAGTCTTTTCTTAAATCCATTCCTCTCTTCCTGAATTTTATGAAAGGCAGCTACAAAAAGCACTTTCAGCATTCTGCCTGGAAATCTTCTTAGTCATATCCTTAAGATCATTAGGTCTCTGTGTCTTCTATTTTCCACATTACTGTAGGCAATAGTTTTGCCAACTGTCTGCCAGTGTTTATTCAGGTGCCCTTTTCTCCAGCTCCCGATATGCTTTCCTCTTTCGACTTCTCATCTCCTTGAGGCTCTTCCAGCTTTCATAACCATCTCCTCAAGTTCTCAGACCTAGTGCCTGTCACTTCGTCCCCAAACCAATACCGTATGTTTTGGATTTTTATGATAGGATTCCTTTTATAACAAATTCTCCTCCAGTTGTACCGCTATGTGAAAACTCACCCCAAAACTTAGCGGCTTAAAATAACCATTTTATTTTGCTCAGGTTTTGTGGATCAGGAATTTGGGAAGAGCTTGGCTGGACAGTTCTTACTTGGGGTCTCTTCTGCTGTTGCAGGCAAATGTTGGCTAGGTAGGGTTGTAGTTATCTGAAGACTTGAATGGGCTGGATGTCCAAATGTGTCACTTACATGGCTGGCCACTGCGTGTGAGTCCAGGTGGGGCCATTGACCTGAGTGCCTACACATGGCTTCTCCCTGTGGTATGGGCTTCTCACAGCATGGTGGCTGGATTCCAAGAGGGAATGTCCTGAGAAAGAATATTTCAAGAGGCCAGGATGGAACCTGCAAAGTTTCTCATGATTTAGATTTGGAAGTCCCAGAGTGTCACTTTGCTGAATTCTAATAGCTCATATTCAGTGGGTGAAACTGTTGTCTTCTCAGTGAGACAGAAGGAGAACATAATTTGAGCTCATCAATTTTCCTCAGTGATTCTCGAGCCCTCCCAAACTACCCTGTTCCCAGGGAGATACTTGTGACATAAGTTCTTACTGAGAGCCAGCAGCTGAAAATTTGGGAAATGGCTGAGGAGACTCTGTCGTTTCAGGGGAGGGACATAAGGAATTTCAATCTAGAGAAATCTTGCAAAAAAATCTTTCGCCTTGAAAAGTTTCTGAAGGCTATGAAATCTTGTAAACGTTTTGAGGGTGACTTTCTTCTTTGGCTCATTCCTATTGTTCTCATAATTTTGAATGCCATGGACTAGTCTGTACATAAATTTTGAAATTGTGTGAATCCCTGTCAGAATGGTCCATTTGTTAACCCCAGGTGGATAGTCCACCCTATTTTATAGTCTCCAGCAGGACTTAGTGACCTTTTAACAGTGTTGCATCAAAAGTGACCTTTTGTTTCAGTGAGTTGGGTGCTGAGAGGGCTGAGGTGGGGAAATAGTGTGGTCACATCCCATGTGTGAGGGAGGTGTGGTAGGCGCCTGAGCTTGTGCCTGCCGTGGCGACTTAATGACTCTCAAGTTGTGTATCGGAGTGGGTGGTAAGAAAGGGTCCAGGGCAACTTCAGTGAGCCTCAGATGGCAGTCAATCCTTGTGGCATGTTAGGGACTGACCTCTATTGTACTTCTTACCTGGTGTCCTAGCCCTAGGACACGTTCTTGTATGGCTGCACACGCGGAGCAAACAATAAAAAAAAATGGGGACTCTTCCTGGGACAGCTTGGACATTTGGCCTGTAATGCTGAGTGGCATTCATGAAAATACTGAGGCAGTAGAGGCAGGGCTGATTCTAACAGGTAGGAACTGAAGCCAAGAGTCACTTGGGTAAAGTTCGAGATGCGTGCAATGGCTTGGGAACAGAAATCGCAGCAAAAATCAAAGCCAGTGATTCCCTATGGTCAATAATATAAAAAGCCAGGAGGATGAAATTCAGAAAGGCAAACAGGCAATGGTTTGCTATGATTGTGAGCAAGTCAAAGTTCTGGGATTCAGGAGGATAAAGTGGTGAGAAGTTGTCAAATATTGGAAGCCAAAACAGACAATTTTAGGTGGTTTAAAGGTATTACTGTAGCATAGGAATGCATGGTTTTAGCTCACCCTGGTTAACTGGTAGCTGCTTTTCAGAGTGCTATGCTGAGAACAATCCTAAGGCCATGCCTGGTATTTACATGAAAGGGCACCATGATTGATTACCAGTGTCTGCCATGGGTGCAAAGGCAGGGTGGAGTTGGCAGCGTGAGTGCCATGTGTTTGGTGTCTGTGGCCCAGTTGATGAAGAAGAGTCTGCTATATGGACTCCAGGATGTGGCCTTGGAAAGCATTCTAATGAGTAACAAAGTGAGCCGGATAATATGGCTTAGAATTAGAAACTAACTGAACAAGGATGATTTGCCCCTTGAAAAGGTCAGGGTATAGCCAGGCATTGTGGCTCATGCCCGGAATCCCAGAGACTTGGACAAATTTTGAAATTTGAGGATAACTTGAGGCCAGAAGTTCGAGACCAGCCTGGGCAACACAGCTAGATCCAGTCTCTAAAAAAAATTGAAAAAAATATTAGGCAGGGATAGTGGCATGCACCTGTAGTCCCAGCTACTCTGGAGGCTGAGGCAGGAGGATCCCTTGAGCCTGAGAGGTTGAGGCTGCAGTGAGCTATGATCTTGCCACAGAGTGAAGACTGTCTCTAAACAATAACAACAACAATGACAACAAAAAGTCAAGGCTAAACTACTCAACTTAAAGACCCTTTAAGGATATGGTGTGTTCTGGAAGCCGGAAATTAAAACCTCTCAGAATTCACTAATACCACAGCTATTCATGAACTGTGACCATTTTGCTAGCCTCTTTTACTTTTTTGGTTTCTTTTCTGCTCGTGTTTTTAAGCTTTCCCGCCTTCACCTATCTCATTCCCCAAATTTCGTCTCGAATATTGGATGCCTTGAGATTTCTCTCCTTCTTGGCTCCCTTGGCTATGAGAGCAGGTGGGGTGAAAGGAAGCAACTTCCCCCTCCCCCCAGGGCAGGGGTATGTTTTATGGTTGGGGAAATGTGTGGTTTAAGAAAGTACTTAAGTGAGAACATCCACCTCCACCACCATTAAAAATGGAGAATGTTTGCTATCTCCCGGGCTCCTTTGATGATATATCCGTAACTACTGGGTGCTCCATCTAGTTCAGTCTAGAACGTAAACAGGCAAACACCGTCTGAAAGAGAATCAAAGGTTTGGACATAGTGGCAACTATATCCAGTCTCTTTTGACTAGGTTAAGGGTTTGTGTCAGTAAAAAATTAGGAGAAAAAGCAGGAAAAACTGAAAAGAAAACTGTGGAGAGACTTGTATGCCATTTTTTTTTAATTTGGTGGATTATGGGTAGGTATTGATTTTTTTTTTTTTAACGTAGCAGTAATATCATCAGAGTTGCGAACAACATGCTTTAAATAGAGTTCATCTCAAATGGGCCACTCTGTTTATGAAGATTTTTATCTATATATGCACATAAATATGTACATATAAATTTCCACAGCCAAAGGAAAAGGTTGTATTTTATGGCATAAAATTATATTTTTTGGCTCTGACTCAGCAGTGATAAAATCTTATTTCCAAGCATAAGAAAGATGGAAAACACTCTTTATAACATCTTAAATAATTGTATGGAGGCCAATCCTATGGCCCTTGTGCATAAGTAGCTCAGGCTGAATTTTAGGAGAATTTTTCATACATTTCAGCATTAAGTTTGGCCACAGAAACAGACCATATATCTAATAGGTAACTTCGTTGTGAACTTTCAGTCCCAACTACCTACAATGAAATGTTTATGTATGCATTTAAATGCAACTATTAAGAAGAACTGGAAGCTTTTCCTATGTCTGTTGCCTAATAAAACAAACTTTCCAAACTAACCCCAAGGGGTAAAAAAGTATAATATAGAATTTTTAGCTTCCAAGTAAAACGACATAACTAGAAATCACACAGGACTCTATCAAGGAAGCACTGACATTTGATTCATCTGTGAATGAATTATGATTGTAGTTTGAATGCTGGGTAATGTCATCACTAATACAAATTAATGTGAACTACACGGTTAATCCAAAGCAGAGAAGTTGGGGTCACACAGAATCTAGTGAACACTAGAAAGGGGATCTTATCAAGGGTTCCGAGGAAGAGGAGACTTAAAGTACTGTTAGCAGCTTATATTTAAATTTTCTGATGTAACAGAGTCACAAATTTCACTTGCTTTTTCCCTCCAAGTTTTAAGAGTAAGACCATTAACATCAGCCAGAGGATATTGAGATTAGTGAAAGTATGAGTTCTGCTGTAATATCTCCGCTTAACTTTCAAAATAGATTAATATATGAAAAATGATCAGTCTACTCCATACATCCAGATCTGTTAAAACTATCTTAATTGTTCCAGTTTAAAAATTTTTCTGTTCCAGGTGGGGGGCTGACTGTTGAATCACCATGGGCATGGGAGCATGGTGAAAGTACAAAATTAGGCAGAATCTATTGTTTGAAGAATTTTCGTGATTTCCAAGCATGTGAAGTTGTTGGCTGTGTGACCTTAGAGTCTTCCAAGGGGAAATGTTAGAGGTCATAACACGGATATCAATAAAAATATTTACCTTCACCCTATTTCACTTTCTAGATAAAAATATAAACCTTGAAACTGTATAATTATCATTTTAAGAACTAAATCAGAGTGACTGAATCAGACTGAAGAATGTTTATAGCGTTGCCACTTTGGAGTGACAGGAGTGAGTTTGGTACAATTCAAAATCAATTGGCAGCAGGGCGTGGTGGCTCACGCCTGTAATCCTAGCACTCTGGGAGGCTGAGGTGGGTGGATCGTTTGAGCTCAGGAGTTCGAGACCAGCCTGAGCAAGAGCGAGACCCTGTCTCTACTAAAAATAGAAAGAAATTCATCGGACAACTAAAAATATATAAGAAAAATTAGCCGGGCATGGTGGCGCATGCCTGTAGTCCCAGCTACTCGGAAGGCTGAGGCAGGATTGCTTGAGCCCAGAAGTTTGAGGTTGCTGTGAGCTAGGCTGACGCCATGGCACTGTACCCCAGGCAAAAGAATGAGACTCTGTCTCAAAAAAAAAAAAACAACAAAGTCAATTGGCAAAGGAGGTTGTCAAGGTTACAGGCAAAACGGCCAGAGACGGGGATGGTAACAAGGGGAGGCGGGCAAAATTCAAAGCTGAATATCCCCATGTCAGCAAAACTTGAGGTTGGCTAAGCAGCTTGTAATGGGATAGGTGATGTTACCAAGAAGACTGCTAAGGGAATTTTTGGTTCGAAAAGCCCCTCTGGATCCGTGAAGCTCTTTATCTTAAACAACTCTGAGCTTTTTCTTCTTCTTTATAGGTTCCGAAAGTAAAACCATCAATGTCTTTTACAACCCTGTCATCTTGATTCACACTGAACTACATACTTTCGGGAATTAGTCATAGAATCACTTAAAAAAAAAAAAGAGTCTGAGACCAGGTTGTGTGAGTGTGTGTGTGTGTGTGTGTGTCTGTGTGTGTTGTAAGCAAGGGACTTATACCCTCGTGGCTGAGCAGAGAGGGACAGCCTAGAGGAGATCTGGCCATTATACTGCCATTTAGGCAGATGTTCCCTTTGATCTGGGCTTTGTATTAAGATTCCAAGTACCATTACTTTTAAAAACAATTACTCTCTTGCTTGAAAATTGTTTGAAATCTATTGCTCAGAGACAATTGCATTTAAAGACATCTACCTAATTTCAGAGCTTCATTATTATTACCTTTTTGTCTTTGGAAGGAAGAATATATTTCTTATTCATAGCAATTAAGTCTATTATTTTGGTTACCAAGGTGGGGATGTTGCATTAATGTTTAACTTCTATACAGACAACTATATTCACCTGGGTCTGATTCAGTCACTCTGATTTAGTTCTTAAAATGATAATTATACAGTTTCAAGGTTTATGTTGTTTATCTAGAAAGTGAGAAATAGGATGAGGGCGAATATTTGTATTGGTGTCTATGTTATGACCTCTAACATTTCCCCTTAGGAGACTCTGAGGTCACACAGCCAGCAACTTCACATGCTTGGAAAACACTGAGACTTGAGACTTAGAGGTAGCTACTAGGATGGGGCAGGTGCTAGGCTGATTGTCCACATGCAGGTTGGGGGAGGAGGATCTAGGTAGGAGAATAGTGTGCAGAATGTGTTACCATGGAGACAGGCAGGTGCTCCTGCAGGAGTCAGCATCAGAGAAGTCCAGCAAGTGGTAGGTGGTGGCTATTCCAGCCAACCTGGAGTCCAGGGGAGACCAGTTGGCAGCGATTCAGAAAGACAGGCAGACTCCAGCCTTTAAAGGGGACCCATGCATAGGGTCAGCATTCAGGAGCCAGGTTTGAGCACCCAGAACATTCTTACTAAGGCTGGGGAGATGAACAGCTCATTTCAAATCCTCACCTCACCAATTACTAACGCATGGCCCTGACCAAGTTATTTAATCTCTCTAAACTCCAATCTCTATAAAGTCTGTAAAATGAGATGGTGCCTACCTTGTAGGATATTGTGATGTTAAAAATAATAAAGCACTTAGCACATGTCTGAACCATACTGAGAGTATAACATACGATAACTGTTTTTTTAAAAAAATGATTAATAGAGTTATGCCTAGCAGAAAGTGGGGATTCAGTTATAGAATCAAGAATTTAGTTAACTGGAGTTAGGATACCTGGTCAGCACAAGACCAGAAAAATGATGACAGTGACATAATATTAGCCTTCTTGGATTGCCCTTGACTAAGATAGTCATGGGCATATCCTAGGATATCATGCTTGTAATGGAGCTAAATTTGCATGTGGGTCTGATGGGGTCCTCTTTGGGAACGAGAGTATCACAGGGAGTAGGAACTCGATGGAATACTGCACCTAATTATCCAACTGAATTAGAACAAAACATGTTTAGCCCATGATCATTCAAAAGCTCTTTTCTAGAAATTAACCTGTCATGTGTATTTTCCCCAAGATTTGTTACATACGATGGAAGCCTCATCCCTAAGGAAGAGTTTTATGATGAATCTGAAATCATAGAGTTTATCCAATTTTTTATTGCAAAATTCAAAATATTGGATACGAAATGTATTATGAACAGGAAAACTGTGACTTCTCATCACATGATGATGTCACTGTTTCCTTCCAGCTCTCCTTACCTGAAAGCCCTGTGCCACCCAGCTCTTGCTGCCTAAGACCCTTTCCTACCTATATTCCAGTTCTGTGGCTTCCAGAACTTGCTTGGGGACCAGGCAGCTGGCACGATCATGTTACCTCACTCTCATATACCCTGTTATCATTTACAAAGTGCTTTTGCCTGTTTGATCTCATTTATCTCTCCCTCCTCAACACTGAGGCGGGAATAATCTCCACTGAACAGATGAGGAAGGGAGGCTCAGAGAGTTGAATTATTAATACGCAAGGCCACTCAGCTGGTAAATGATAGAGCCATGTCTAGAAGCCAGGTTTTCTGAATCCAGAAGCCAGGTTTTCTGAATCTAGGCTCTGTGAGTTTTTCTGCTTTACCATGTTAACTGCAAGTTGATGGTGACTTACTGTTTACCTCTCTCCCATTTCATTTGTGTTTTAAATGGTGGCCTCCAGGGCCTTCACCAATTGATTAAGCACTCACTAGGTACCGGCTCTGTGCTGAGGCTCTCAACAAGGCGCTGTCCACACCAGCCCTGTCAACAGGGCCTCCGGGAGACACCAGAGGTAGTTCTATCTTTGACTTTGGTCATGGCCCTCTTGAGTCAAAGGTAAGCATGTGAAAGAATAGTGCTAAAGAATGTTTTGGGTACGGAGCTCTGTTCTAGGAATAAGTGTAGTGTGTTTTTATGTGTTAGCATCCAGGATCAGAGCAAACAGTGATTTTTTTTCCAGAATAAATCATATCAGGTTACCCCTCCAGTCAGGACCCTCTGATTTCATCCCCTACCATTTCCAGTGTCCCACCTGGTGCCCCCTCAGATTCTACTTCAGCCCCTTGGGTCTACTGGTTATTTCTTGAGCAAAGCAAAGATGCTGGTGCCTCAGGGCCTTTCTACTTGGTTTCTCTTTTTGGAATGCTGGAGAGGCGAAACTTCCTTCTTTGGGCTTGAGGAAGGCACTTTAGGAATGTGAGGCTGGGAGTGGCATTAGTCATCTGAGTAATCTATTCTTTGACATAAATACAATCATGTCATTCCCTTTTTAAAATCTTTCACTGCTGCCCATTGCAGCATGAAGTCCAGATTCCATGAGCTGGCTGGGAAGGCCTCCTTCTCCCCGCTTTCTGCCTCATGCTTCGTATTCCAGCAATCCCAGTGGCAGTGCCAAGGTTGACTGAGGGAGGAGGCACCAGTTCCTATACTCTCAATCAACTCTTACTCCCTCCAAGCAACCTCAGGTAAACAAAGAATAAACATATAAAAACCATGTTCTTTGTATAACCCTAGGTTCAAGACAAAGCTCCAAACCAAGCCTTCCAGATTGAATCTCTAAACGCCTTTGGTTTAGAACGACAGAATTATTTGATGTGGAATTATTTGCAGTCTCCTACTCACAGCAGTCTTTGTGCATTTGTTTGTATTTCCCCTTCTACCAAGCAGGCCTTCTCTTCTTTCTTCTCCTTTTCACTCCCCTCTCAGCTGCCTGGCTGGCTTTATGTGCCTCTAAGCTTATGCTTAGCCTTTTTCGATCCATTCTCCCTGCCACACCCTGTTAGATCCTTTTATTATAGAGCACATATTACATTTATAGAAATTATCTGTTTATGTGACAGTCTCTCCCAAACAGTTAGAGCTTCCTGTAGGTTAGGGCCACATCAGATTTACCTTGGATGTGTGAATGAATGATGGATTAGAAAAACATTGCTTGGAATATAGTTGCTTTTAATAAATACATGTTAAAGAATAAATAAAGGGAAAGAACTGAGCTTTGGGAAGGTTATTAGGAAGTCTGTATCTGAGGTAATTGGAAAAATTTTAACTGGGAGGTGCGGAGAAGACTTGGGAGGTGATTTTGTTAGCCCAGGTAGTACACAATGGAGACCTAAACTTGAGAAGTGGCAACTCATATTCGAGGGGATCCAATTTCGTCATCAGTAGAAGAGGAGTTTTAACAGCATTTGTATCATAGGATTGGTGTGCGAGTATATTGTATTGAGAACTTAATACATATTCATTATTATTTTAAAGATATTAATATTAGCAGCAGTGCTGTGTAGTGGTGAGGAACATAGCTCTGGGCCATGCTTCCAGGACTGACTCTCAGTTCAGTTCCCAGAGTTACTTGCTGACTGAGCCCCAGCGAATTTCCTAACTTCTTTGTGCCTCAGTTTTTATATATTTAAAATAGGTATAATAACAGCACCTACTTCATAAGGTTGTTGTAAGATTTATTTGAATTAATGTACATACATTGTTTAGAACTGGCATGTAGTAATAGCTTAATACATATTGGTTTAAAACAGACACACAAGAATGGAAAGAAAAATTGTCAAGGTAGAATCAACATGGCTTTATTACTAAATGAATGTGCTTGTGGGTGTATTTGTTGGTGTGGGAGGTGGAGTCAGGTAGGAGAAAGAATCTGAGATAAATTTGGTTTGGGGACTTGAATGACCATACAGATCATGATACCTTAAACCAAGGTCAAGTGGTCAGTAAGGGTTTGACTCCAGGCAGCTTTATTCTGGAGCCTACATTCTTTATTCTCTTTCGGACTGTATCCAAGCAAAAGGCTGAAGTCATGGGGTTGGCCAAAAGAGGATGTGTGCAATAGTGGCATGTTTTGAGCTAACCACCTACACTTTTTCACTTGGCTTTCTCAATATCATCAGGTTCCTCTTTGTAAAACAAGTGGTAAAGGTTCCATAGATGCTGGGTGAATGAATGAATGATCGATGTGAGAGGTTCATATTTTTTGACCATAATGTAGAGGATGGCTGACTGGCTCGGGGTAGGGTTCAGACCCCAACACTATCCTAGCGGCCAGGCACTTTAACCCACAGTTCACAAAGAATACTGGATGCATCAGTATCACCTGGTGTAACTGTTCAAAAACAAACTCCCAAATGACCCTTGACCTGCTACCCAGGGAACTGGGGTCAGCCTGGCATGCCGTGTCTTTAAGTGCCTATGACATCCTGATGGGCAGCCAGTGTGTGATCCACTACGCTGACCAACCAAGTTCGCTTGGGATTGGAATGTGGTATCTTTGTTATATAAAGTACTGTCATAAAGAACTGATACTGGTTTTCTGCATGAGTCCTAAACCCACTATGAAGGTGAATTTGAAAGAAGAATTCCCAAAATGTTCAGAGCAGTCACAGGATCACTGAGGTAATTACATAGCCTCCCCAAGTGACTACTTCGAAGGGAAATACTTATTTGGATTTGTAGTTTCTGGTGTGTTTAATAAATACCAGTTTCATTACTGAAAGAGCTCACTTCACAAATGTGGTTTTTCTGGATAAAAAGGAAAACGTAGAGGAGCAGAGCATCCATCCAACATTATTACTAGGTATTCCCCACTTCATTGTTACTCTGTGTGTTTGGAAAGGAATCGGTCAATTGGGTCATTTTCCAAGCTCGATGGACCATCATCATCCCTGCTTATATTTGAATTGTTCGCAGCACTTTGACCTTTACAGAGAAAAGCTCTACACTGATGCAAAGCACTGTGATTACATAACAGAGGGAGCCCTTGAAAAATGGTGGGGAGGATCCGGTGAGCACCTGTGCTACAGGCTGACTTCCCTTAGAGCTCTAGAGAACGTTTCTCAGATATTATTTGACCTATGGAGAACTTGAATCCAGGCAGTGATGAACATTTTTATACCAGGGATCTTCTGAATTTTTATATCTCAGCCTGGTCTGGTTTCAGTGGCTAGAAATTAGTTTCCTGGGTTGATCCTTTAGGCCTTGGTATGATTCATAGCTATGCATATTTATATTAGGTTTCACAGATACTGTTGGAAACATCCAGCCTATAGGCTTTCTCCCACAATAATTACACAGAAAATTAAAAAGGATCAATTTCAGTCTAATAATCTTTTTGCTTAACCAGTTTTTTGCTCTGCTACTGGTCTAATCACTGTAATTCTCACCTGATTTTTCCATAAGATAGAGATCATATCCACTTCATTAGATCACTGGGAGAGATAACTAGAATTGGAAAAGATACTTTTTAAAGGGGACCTAGCTGTGAAAGATGCCTTCATTTGCATTTCTTTCATGGCACATTTCTCATTGGCCAGTCATTCGTTCCTTTACCGCATATTTATTGAACACCTACTCTGTGCCAGCTGCTTTTCTAGGTGCCGGAGATATCACTGTGAAAAGACAAATAGCTGGAAAGTGCCCTGCCCCATAGAGCTTACAGACATGGTGGATGAGGCAGAACAGGAAACGAAATAAATAAGTAAATTATGAAGTGTATTAGAAGGTGCTAAGGGCAAAGGGGGAAAATAAATCAGAAAAGCAGGTGAGAAGCACTGAGCTGGGGACAAGGTGATGTTTCTGTTTTAAATAGGGTGACGGGGTGCGGGTGGGGGATTGTCCCTAAGAGGGTGATGCTTGAACAAAGTCTTGCAGGAGCTGAAAAAAACCATGGTGACATACATCAAGTGGTGTTCCATGGGATGCGAGTCTTGAGAAATGCTGAGCTAAAAAGGGTGTCACTGTTCCATCAGTTTAGAAATAGAGAGTTTTAGAAATTTATGATGTGTGTTAGCCTATTAAATAATTTGAAAAGACCTGCCAGAAAGAGACCTGTTAAACTCAGACATATTTATTAATATTCACCTCCCTCCTTTTCTTCCTTTTTTCCTTCCTAACATACTAGAGCAGCTAGACTATAGCTTTGAACCAGCCCTCAATTGTGGATATGATTCTGCTGACCAATGATGGGTAGGGCTTCTGAGGCAGAATTGACCAGGAAAAGAGCATTGATTCTGGGATCCTGGACCTCAGAATGAGACTTGAATCTGCTTCTTTGTCCCTGAGCAAGTTGAACTTTTCCTTATTTTGGGTTTTATCATCTATAAATTGGGCATAGTAATAATGCCAACTACGCAGCCTTGTGAAGATGAAATAAAATAAGATGTAAAAGCACTTTCTAAATTGTAAAATACTATAAATACAGGTGTTTCATGTGCTTGCTTTATTTGCTTTCTTTGGTACTTGGGGTGAGTCAATCCGCTGTTACTATTCTGTCCGGGGTCCACATAAAGAGCTTGACAAGTGGAGGGCTGCAGGAGGAGGAATAAGGCTTATGGGTCTGTGAAAGAGTAAAGAACTGCTCTGTTCTGGACCAGAATCCACAACTTGGGTCTTGTTAGCATCAGGCTCCAATCAGCTCAAGTAACTGGCCACAGACCCATTTCTCTACGTTAGCCAGTGGTTCCCAAACTTCGGTGCACACTGGAATTACTTGGGGATTTTAAAACAATACTCTTGCCTGGTTCCTACCCATGGACATTCTGAATAATTGCTATGGGGCGTGACTTGAGCGTTAGGATTTTTAAAAGCTTTCCACATGATTCCAGTGTGTGGCAAAGTTTGGGAACTACTGACATAAACTATAATCTCTGTGATCCTTTTTTTTTTTTTTTTTTTTTAGCAGCCTGGCCAAGAGAAAAGCTTATAAGTTGATCGATGAACTTGATTCTTTTTGACTCTGGGAAGGTAAGCAGGCAGGAATGAAGAAAGGGAGAGATAGAGGAGAATTTGCCTATTTTGACATGGCATTATGCCATTCCAGGCATTATCTCATTTAATCCTCCCAATAACCTTGATACTGAAATACTGTAATTTCTATTTTGAAGGTGAAGTAAGTGATCATAGAAAGCTTAAGAAAATTCCTTGGGAATTCAAAAATAGGACATTCACTTGTACAATCCTCCTGTAGGTTTATAGTGGCTTCTCCTACCTTCCTCATTTTCCATTTCTTAGCTTTCTGGCAAAACTTGGTATTGACCATTTATGTATCAGTGTCAAATGAAGTTAATGTTAACATTTTTTGGAGGGAAGGGCAGTATTTGCGTTTTAAGCTTAAGTCTGATTGGGAAGTGACAGACTTTATTCCCGTTTAAGAACTACACATAAGATAGCACAGTAAACAGTAAGCACAGGAGTTTCTCAGTGGAGAGGCCCCTTCTGAGCAAAGCACCTATGTCTTATAGCCTGTGGTCTATCAGTAAAGCTGGCCCAGGCTTTTCCATTTTCCAGTTTATCTAAAGCATTTTCATAGACTAGAAACAGATGCAGGCAAATGTTCTCCCCTGTAATCATTTAGTCGTTAATCATTTATGGAGCGCCTACTGTGTGCTAGGCACTCAGAGGATAAGTACAATGTCTTTTACACCAAAGACCACTGAATAGCAAAGACAGACATGTTAACAATAATTTAAGTACAATCATATAAGAGTGTTGATGGAAGTAGAGAGAAAGGAGAGATTGATTACATAGGGGTGTCACAGAGGAAAAAGAGTGGGGAGGCGTCATCCTGGAGGACCCTGCCGAGGAGGTGACTTGTGAAGTGTGTGGTTGAGTGCACTCAAGCCATCCCTTTGGCGATCACCTAAACATCAGTGCTCTAAGGGTTATTACCCAAGGACTGTAGGAGGGTGGTAGGGCAGGGAAGAGGAAATCCAGGTTCTGGGAAGTTGAATGACTTGCCCAGGGTCGCAAAAGCAGTAAGAGGCAGAAATGAGACTCACACTCGTGTTCTGCCTCTAAGTTTAGTGTTCTTTCCATGACGCTGAGTTTCCTCTGCTGGTTCAGCAACTGGCAGGTCCATGCAGCTGAAAACATAGTTGGTAGCTTGTGGCATCAGGTGACATCTTGATTATTTTTTCCAGTTGAACCTGGTTGCCAAGGAAAACCTTTCTTCCTTCTGAGCCCAGGCAGTGAATGCGCTATCTCACATGGAAAATTGACTCTTGAAAGGAAAGAACTCCAGAAAACCTCAGGCATAAAATTCTGAGATGTGTAGCTCTTTTCAGAAATTTTTTGGTACAGATACAGGTGTCCATAGATATTTAAAATCACCAACACTATTTTGCCTTAGGTGTTATATAATTTCATATTTTACAAATTAGATCTTATTCAAATAAACGCAATTTTATTTCAGGCTCTCCGAAATCATTTACATTCATAATTATTTCCCACCTTTATTACCAGCTTAAGCCATTACCAATTCACCGATGATTCCCAAATAAATTTCTCCAGCCACAAACCTCTTCAAAATTTTTCTCAAGGCCAGTGGAATCTGGCTGTTCCATTGGCCTTTAAACCCAACATATCTCAAACTAAATTCATTATTTTCTTAATGTAATCTTTATTTGTACCTTTTTAATATCCTACCATTAATTCAGTTGCCTAAGCCAGACATTTAAATCTGTTGATTCCAATTCCCTGCCAGATATCCCCCCAGTTCTTATGGCTATGATCACACTTCAGTCCCTAGTTCTTTCCCACCTGATTAACTGCAGTAGGCTCCTAATTGTGTACTCTGTGAAACAATGAGTGTTTCCCCACACTGATCCACTTTGTTTAGCACACCGAGACTTGCCCAGCCAGCTTAAACAAAAGCAGAAACTTCATTCTAATCCAATATTCAAATCTTTTCAAAAGGCTGGATCATTTCCCCACATCAGTTAAGTAAAATATCTTGAAAATAAATTTCTTTGATGATTGAAGCTTTTATCAAGGCCATCATTCTGCATACTGGAGATTATTACACACTATCCATGTTGTAGCCAGCAGGACATTTGGCTTAAATGAATGTATTCTGGTTTTTTTTTTTTTTTTTTTTTGATACAGAGTCTCACTGTGTTGACCTGGGTACAGTGCAGAAGTGTCATCACAGCTCCCTGCAGCCTCAAACTTCTGGGCTCAAGTGATCATCCTGCCTCAGCCTCCCGAGTAGTTGGGACTATAGGCATGCACCACAATGCCCAGCTAATAGTTGGGACTATAGGCATGCACCACAATGCCCAGCTAATTTTTCTATTTTTGGTAGAGACGGGGGTCTCACTCTTGCTTAGGCTGGTCTGGAACTCCTGAGCTCAAGCGATCCTCCCGCCTTGGCCTCCCAGAGTGCTAGGATTACAGGTGTGAGCCACTGCACTAGGCCAATGAATATGTTATTTTCTTTAAGTTCAGTTTTACAATAAACTATTCTTACATCAGTGATTCTTAACCTTTACAGAGTCATGAATCCTTCTGAGAATGTGATGAAAGTTATGGGTCTTTTCTTGAGAACGATACACACCCATACATACACAAACACACACATATTTTGCCTATAAGTTCAAGACTTTCTTAACTCATTCATGGATCCCTAGAGGTATCATGAAACCTGGCTAAGGAAGCTGCCTTATATGTAATTGTTTTCATATTTTTGTGTCCGAGGCTTGGAATACATTTCTGTTTTAAGTAAACGTTCTAATGAATTTGTTCCTCATTGAGATGTGATTAGTCGTCTACTTTCCCTGAGCTTGTACCATGTCTTTTGACAATGGACTGACTGTGGACAGGGCATTTTATTTGTACAGGCACCCCAATTCTGCCTTAACTAGCTACAGGATTTTGTGAAATCCTATAACTAGTAAGATGTGGTAGAAATGAGCTTGGATTTTCCCCCAGGGGACCTGAATTCTCAAAGCACATCTCAAAGTAATGTTTTGTATTAGTAGAGTTCTTTTCCTTTATGCCATTTCATTTTATCTCAATGAAAAGCTGGTGTGAAAGTCAATGAGTTCTAATTATTCAGTACATAAGGACAAATAAGGAAAGGAACATAAGAGAAAGGCTTACTCAAAGTTAGTGACAATCAGGACATATGCAAAAGGTCCCATTCTTGTTCCAGCCCCAAGTCTCTTTGTTCGTAGACCTCTGTCCTTCACGATGTAATTCAAGCTACATGTGAGCAGAAGGCATCCAGGCAAAATAGTTTGAATCCAGTCATATCAAATGAGGTCTATACAACAATTTGATAGCATTAGAACGAAAGTTGTAGGCATGCATGAATGATGACTAACAACATTTTGGCTGATATGGTAGGCTACTGGTATACATGGTTATTAATGATTTTATCTCATGTAAAAAAGGATCATTTTGGAAAATGTAAGTTTGAACATTTTTTTATGGATTTTTTTGAGCTACCCTTAACTGTACACAGGAATGAGAAACATAAACTTTGCTAAATTTACCTGAGCTCTCCAGCATCTTTTAGTATCCTCCAAAAATTCAGTCTCACTCCAGGCTGAGTGCCCTGGCTCTCTCTTTTGCTCTCTCACATACTGTTTCCGGTGTGCAGAAGCTTGGAGCTGGAGGGTACTTGGAGATTGGTTCAATTCCTTCTTGTGCAATTAGAGAACTCTGGCCCAGAGTGGTTAATAATTTGCCAGAGCTCACACAGCTGACTTAGTAGATCCAAGATGAGATCTCACACCTCCTGACTACTGATCCCTATTTGTTTTCTTATCTTTTTAAAAGGAAAAATTAATTTCTTGACTCTCAGAAAAGTCGAAATATAGCAGAGAAAGGCTTGTAACAGCTCTAAGTATAATGATTAAGTTAGCAGTAGCTTTCAAAAGACTAAAATTTTATATCTGCTCATACTCCCGACCCCTGTATTAAATTCTACCTCATCATAATATGCTTCTCCAGTGAAATAATTTCACAACTGATCTTGCTTGGTTGTTTTCTAGGGACAGTCTGAAATATGGAGAAACAAGTTTTCAATTTCTCCAGTTCTAAAAGGATAAAACTTCTGCTACATAAGACTTTCAATTTTTGTCAAAGTGAAAAGTAGCATCCTTGCTCTCCAAAAGGCAGCTTTGTGTCAGTTAATGCATCAGAAGCTATTTAATGAGAGCCAGTGTTGTGCTTGGCAGTATGTTAGGCAAACCGGAAGAGACAGGGAAAAAATACATGATTTTGTCAGAAAGGAATTGGGAGGTGAAGAAGGGATTACAAAAATAAACCCCAGAAACAGTTAAGAGAACAATGATGTCCTATGTAGTATGAACATCGTGGAACAGTGAGAGAGAGTGTTTAACACACCCAAGAATAAGAAATAACAGCTTTGTGGGCAAAGTAGGATTCGAACTTAGCCTTGATTAATAGATAGAATTTAGTAGCAAGTAAAATTTGAAGAGGCAGAAGGAGGGCACTGAATGCTTGGGCAGTGGCATTGGAGTAGGAATTAACGGGGTGTCTGAGATGGGCAGTAGGTGACCAGCCCAACTGAGCTATGTGTTGATGATGTTAGGTGGAATAGGTGGGTAGGTAAGCAGAGAGCTTGACGGTGAGAGCTCAAGGCACTGAGATTCGAATCCTAGCTGTGGGCAAAGCTTCTCCATGCCTCAATTTCCTTGGGTAACACAGGGGATAATAATAGTTCCCCTCTCATGTTGTTGAGGAGATCTAATTAGATTTACAAGTTCTAAGCCCAAGTAAAGTTTTGAACGGTGCTATGTTTCCCATCTACCTTAGTAAGCATTTTTATGCCCTTTGGATTTTGGTTGGGAAGTTAAACTGAACATGCTACAACAATATTAGCTATTATATTTAGAGTGAAGCCAGAAAATAAAGACTTGAAAGTAGTCTGAGGAGTTTAAACTTGAATAAACAACAGAGAGCTGTTCTTAGGCAGAGTTGGATTTAGAGAATCTGCGCTTAGAAAGGATCTATTCAAACCTCCAGAGAACTTGAGTACCGCCTCTACTCTGCCTGTTGCTCAAACATCTCACCCCTGGGGAAGAAAACTACTTGGCTGCCTGCACTGGCATGTGGACTAGTGACAAACAGCATGGAAGGCATTTGTCTGAAAAGAAAAAAAAAAATAAAATTGGATTTCAGGGGATTAAAGTTAGTCAAATTTTTATGGTTCTTTCCCTTTGCTGTGGGTCTTTAAGGGTCCAGTTCCGAGGTTAATAAGTAAAAAATCTGGAGGACCAGGTTGGTAGATTGAATATTAACGAGTGCCTGGAAAGTTACCAATAACATCTATAGATGACCCCTGCTTGGGCTCTGAATAGGATTTTGTCCTTATTACAATCATCTTTGATTCTGGTAACGGCAAGACTGCACCAATTCATTCTCCTGGCATCCCAAGGAGACCGATAAGCAGAGTGAGCAGAGGAGCTACGTCCACTTGTCAAGGGTGGGGAGGCACTGTCCAAGTTTTGAGATCTGGCCATTAATCAATATTCTTCAGACCCTCATAGTTTATTTTAGCTAGGCTTTTCTCTAATTTTGATTGTCTGGTCTTTTTGCATAATTACAATGCCTTCCCTGTGGAATTTGCTAGTGATCCTTGGACTGTGACCCTAAGGGGAAAAGACCTAACAAGTTAGTTGCTATTTTCATTAAAGGTAGCCAACCTCTCAAACAGGTAAACTATTTTTAAACCTTCAGCAGCTGCCCATTATCTTGGATGAGTTCAAAAGTTTTTCTCTCAATTGGCTTTGCTTTTCAGATTCGGAACTCTTCTCCCTGCTTAATTTTTTGCAACCTCGGCTTCTGCTGTCATCTCTTAGGAATTTGGAATCAGTAGGAACAATGAACATTGGTGGTAACCAAGGTCAACCACAGGCTTGGAAGAAAAAAAAATTCCTAAACCCATTTTGTTACTCCAAATGGGTAATTAGCGATAAAGAAGGGCAAAGCATTTGCCAAATCTGGTGCTAGATATTCATTTATCAGGAATATACACAATGTGAGTAATATATGCAATATTATGATTAAGAGAAGCTACATAAAACCTACCAGACAACATACAAATAGCACAAAGTAAATATTATAAAAAGGAGTGATCTCTGCTTTACCTGTCATGTGGCCAAACCACCTAAAAAGCATTCTCATGTTTTCAGAAATAAATATTAAGGATTATTCTTGAGACCTTCCCTAATATAATTCTAGAGAACATAATTATAAAAATGGTAAATACAGTAAATAGCAGTAACATCTTTGTATCTTTGAAAAGTCTTCCTGCTGTTGTAGCGTAAGTCCAATAAAAGCTAGTTCTCCTTTCTGCCCTTCCAGACTTCCCTGGTAGGTCGGATGCCAGCAGCCCCCCAAATTTTGTGATGTGTCTATAGAGTACCTCAGATGGAGGCTTAGGCTTCTCTCTTGGTCTCTTTCTTTCTCTCTTTCTTCCCTGCCTCCTCATTTTTAAAAGGCTTTAAAGAACATCTCTGGGAGACAAAAATAGCTCCAGTTGTGAGAGGCCTACACACTGGGAATGCAACTGAGAGATGCAAGTCAGCAAGTGCGAGCCGCGAACATGAGTGTCTGGCTCTGGGTGGATGCTCCGCGCTGTCTTGGTGCCGATTCTCTGCCTGGGCCCGGTGGGTAGCAGGGAAAATGGTTTTTCAGGGTTGGGAGGTGGGTCGGGTAGGTTTGGGATCCGGTAGTCGAAGGAATTGAAACCCCAGCATTCGGGCAGAATGGGGCTGGGGGTGGGGGTGGGGGTTCTTCCTTCCCCTCCCCCCACGTTTTTCAAATTTATTTTGCCCAGGCGGGGATTGGCGACGGTCAAAAGGGAGCAGTTGGCACTGAATGTCACCCTGAAGGTAAAATGAAAGACAAAAGATGAACGCATGCTTGCTTTCCGTTTGCAGCGGCTGCGGCGGCGGCAGGAGCAGCAGGATTTAAAGGGGAAAAAAAAAAATCACACGCACATACACACATGTATACACACCCAAAGGCGTCAATTATGAAACGCAATAATGCAATCAAATCATGATAGCGCCGGGAATTTTTTTTAAAAAATATAGATATTTATTTTTAAAAAGAGAGAGAAACATGCAAACAGAAACGTGCACATACCACGTAACCACCCGAGGAGAACCTGGCAGCCTCTCTCTTCTTCTGCCAAGTTATCATTGAGAAAACAGACAGGCATCATGACGTCCTGGGTCACAGGGAGTGCGGACCGACGCTACCAAGAGAAAAGGGAGGCGCCTCGGCGCTCCGGCTAGCCGCGGGCGCCCCTCTGCCCCTCGCAGCCCGGCTCGGTGAGTGCACAGCCGCTCGGGACGCGGACCCCGGGTGCCAGGCCGGCCCCGCACCCGCGGGGGCCGAGCGGGGGGCCGTGCCCTTGCCACCGGCGGGCCGGCCAGCACCCCCTCGCCTGCTGAGGTCGCGGGAGCCCAGTTAAAGGAGGCGTGTGTAAGATGTGCAATGTTCCTGCATGGGGGTTTTGTAGACTTTCATAGCCAAAGAAACCGGCTTCGGCTTCTTTAAAATCCCCGACGACTCACCTGATTAACCTGCTGCAGTTCTGACCCTGCCAAGGTAACTGGTCCAAATCCTTATCATCAACATCTGGAGACAGACATTTGCATCTGGGGCATTCTTTATTTGCAGTCCTGGTTGAAATCTATATTGCTACCCCCTTCCCCCTTCACTTGCTTAGAGTCTCTTGGAAAAAAAAAAATCAACCCCTCCCTCAATAACACAACCATAAGTACTGCCCACCTCTTGTAGACGTGCCTTACCATGACTGCAAAACTGTCAGCGTGTGCTGGAGACACAGATAAATTCTAATTGCAATTAGATTTGTTCTTTAAACACCCCTCCCATCCCCCTTCCTGGATAGAGACTTCAGTGCTTGGTAAAGTGGCAAAGAGTGAGGGCAGAGTTAGGGCACTGGGAGGGAGGGGTTAAGGGCAAGGGGATAGGGAGCAGGGGTCGTTGGGGAGAGGGGTGGTGCCAGGAGTTGAGGACTGCTGTCTTGGGCTGGAAAATCCTGGTGGTTGCTGCTGCTGTAGTCCTAGGTGTCTCCCTCCTGTCCTCTACGCCTCACTCCCTCCCGTCTCCCCAACCCTTTTCACCTTCCCGAGGGAGTCGCTGAAGTTGCAAGGAGGTCACCCGACCGTCATTTAAGTATTTCAAATCACCTACCTTCTTCTACCCCTCAACTCTGTCAGAGAGTCTGCGGGATAGAACCCCCCCTTAGCCCCCACCCCCATGTTTGGTGAAGAGAGTCTCAGAGAAAGACACAGAGGGCAAAGCTCCCCTCCTCCCCTCCTCTTCCCTTCCGGCAACCTTTTCTTAGCTGCACCCCCTCCCCCTTTCAGAATCTTAATGAGCAATTCTGGAAGAGTCCGTTAGGGCCTGGAGAAACCCCCGCATGCCTCAGTGCTGTGGAGTGATTATGTATGTGTTTATTTATTGTGCTTGCTTGGGTTATGTTGCAAATTGCCACATGGGTCTGCTTATGTTAGGGAAGCACGTTTGCTATGTTTGTGTTGTAGTACCAGAACCAGTGGCCGTGCAATAAGAAACAGACACACACAGAAAGCAAATGATTTTGCTAACATAAATGAGAGGGCAATGTTGAAAATAGCACCCTCTCTCTCCTTTCTTTTTTTTTAAAAGAAAAGGAAGAAAAATTCTCAGCATGTGGGTTAAGAGAAACTGTTAGGTCCATATGACCTCCTACTACTTTCAAAACACGCCTGCTTAACACTTTTAAGTCAAGATCAAGAGACCTGCGAATGTTGTGAAGTGTGTTTCAGAGCAGCTGAATGACTTGGTCTAGTTTTGAAGAGAAACTCTCCTTTGTTTCTCACGCTGCCCAAAGACCAAATAGGGGAGTATGCTTGGAAAATGCCCAAATTCAGAAGCAGCAGGCAAGAGAAAAGAGTCAGAAATGTCTTAGAGAGGAAGCCAGGGGAATGGGACTGGGGAGTGGTTTCAGGGGTCTTTTCTTTTTTTTCTACCCTCCTGTCCAGTAGATTTGATCTTAACAAAATGAGTTAACCAACCTGAGAAACAGTTCTGGCATGGTGGGAAAGAGAGGGAAATTCGAACAGTTCTCAACTCTGAGCTGAGGAATGCCAGACAGACAGAAGGTACATGAAAACACTGATGGAGATGAAGTGACATTATGGGCTTTCATTTCCATCAAGTATGAAAAGATTTAAGCATATAATGAAACAGGCCTAGACGATATGTTAAGCATACATTTGACTGTTATGCATGGATTTGTTATTTTTACTAAAACAATTCTCATAACTCTTTAAACTCACATTACATAGAATTAAAAGTGTGTATGTTGAGAATGGTATCATATAGCACATAAAACTGTTCATTGACTGAAGTGATGAATGTAGATAAAAGATGGTTCCTTTTCTTTAATAAATCAAAGTAACATTTAAGTCTTCATGCATGGTATATACTGAAACCTGCTGGTCATCTTTAATGGGAATTGCCTGGGGAGCCAAGGGAGTTTCTGATGGGTGGTGCTTTAACAAAATAGAGCAGATCAATCGATTAGGTTTCTGTGTGTGCTGCTCAATTTATTCTGTACAATTTTTCCAGAAATTAAAAGGTTACCAAGAGAGTACCATGTTCCCATCTCCAACTGAGCACCACTTATTACTGCAACAGTATTTCAATATTAAGTGATCTTCAAGATATTTCATCTTTCATTTTGAGTTCTGAATTTGAATCAGCATGAGAATGGCAGTGCAGCGAGATAAGGTATAACTAACCACACAGACAGCTGATGAGCTCCTAGGAAAGTGTTGCTGAGAAGAATATCTGGGGCTGTTCTCAGTAACCTTGTTTACAGGGACATTTCAGTTGCAGCTAGAATTTTAGCAAGAGCCTGCCAGAGGTAATGGGCTTATGTTTGAAATTGATCCTAAGTGTCTCTTTTTTCTTCTTCTCAGATATGCTATGCACCTTAGCTGAACATTTAAGGCAAAACTTTTCTGATGCCCCATGACATTTTCTAATACCAACAAATCCCTGGATTAGTTTGTCAGAGGAAAGGGAGTTGTTTATGAGGTTCTCCTTTTGTTTACAGATGTGTCAATAAGAGTAGCTTTAGTTTTTGGTTTTTTTTTTTTAATGTCTTGTGTGCTTGACTCTGTTAAATACAAAACAGATCATATCCGAGGAGGTTAAATTATGTCTTACAGATTGACCTATGAGATTGGTTTCAGTTAGACATTGCAGATCTCATTATCCCAGCAAAGGGAATTTATGATATAATACATAATTTTTGTATTTGTTTCAAAATTGTTGGAAAACTGTGGGAATAGAAAGATTTTGAGGGAAATGCCAAAAGCCACATTAATGAAGAAAAACACTGTTGAGATACTTTTGAATAATAGATAGGATATGTAATGGTCAACCACAAGATAAAATTTTTACACAGTAATTTTATGGCTTTAAATTGGCTGCATTGTAAACTAAGCTTACTACTCTATTAAGTCATTATACTTTTCAATTATTTAACATTTCTGGCCAGGCTATCTTCTGTGGTCTTTTTCTGTACACATCAGAAATGATATGTATAGTAGTAATTGCTTGTTGTGTAATGTGAGGACTTTGCTATGGAGCAAGGTTTAATTTTAACTTTTTGGGACAAATATTATGAAGATTGCATAGAGGAAAAAGAATATTATGGAAATGGTCTGAGCCCTCTGAAATGGGGACAGCCACAGCATTGAGACGTACCTGATGCAATTTGACTTATTCTCACTAAGAAACCTTGACAGTATCTGCCTTCTAGGTACTGTGCCTTTGGAAATATTATATCTTCATTTAAATGCAGATCTTCACTTTTCTCCAGGGAGTAGTTGGTGAATCTTTCCATTGAACCACTGGTACAATTCTCCACGAACAATAGTATCTGTCGTTTTGAAGTAATGATTACCAAGTTTCATAGTATCGTGTTTTTAAAATTCATTTAAAATATCTTTATAAAGTCAAAATAATGTTGGAGCTTCTTGTGCAAACAGAGTTTTCTCTTGTCACTTTGTTGTTAGTTTTTTAACGCTGTGAAAGAATACAGCTTTGCAACTCAGTTTTTAGGTTAGCGCTGCCATCCCAGTGGGGTAAGTGGGCCTTAGGAATCCCAGCAAGGAATTGTGAATAAGTTCTATGTGTTCTCAATCTCTCATGCTAGCGGATGGGGGCAGGGGTGCTACAGGAGAGTTTAAGGATCTTTCTCTAGAACAATCTTTAGATCATTTTGAACCTAATTTATAATACCACTTTGTATTGGAATCAGTTATGGTGGCTAAAAAGGAGAGCCAGAGCCCTTGGGGCCTTCTTTTAAGAGATGATTGCAGAAAGTAACACAGTCTTTTGAAATAGAATGTCTATACACAGCTTGTGATTCTGGATGCTCGTATTTAGGTAACTGGAAAAATCTTTGCAAATCTTTAAGATAAAATTCCTGATAATATGTTCCTGATAAAAATTCCTGTGATAATATTATGATTCTATGTGTCTTTATCTAACGGAGAGGGAAATTTTCTTTTTCTTGAAGATTAGTTACTGTTCATTTACTCAACCTTGATTATTTCCAGTTGTGAAAGGCTACTTCTTCCTATGCATACCTCCTTCACTGTCTTGGGTATAAATCCCACCTCCCATTCCTCTTGGACATGTACACTATATACAGATATTTAATAGCGTATTTATAACATTATGCTTGATAATACCTATAGTTGTAAAGAAGAATCATTTATAGTTTTAAATCAGGCTTTTATTTATATTTCTACAGGGCGTCCCAGAAGTCTCCATACAAAGAAAAAATTTCGTAATGAATATTTTGTAAATAAAGGTACATTTAGCTACGATTTCCCATTTTCCTTATGCATGGGGACTTTTGGGATACCCTGTATTATGACAGATACTTTGCTCATTTAAACATAATAATAATCATAGTTACCATAAAAAAGAGTTGAATGTGTTTGGAATCTCTGTGATAAAATGCGAGACACTGGAGATCAAAGATATTTTATTTACTTATGGACACTTATGGCTGTTTCTGATGCCACAGCTGCTAAAATAAACAACCTGAATGGAGCTCTTAAAAGGAAGCTAATTAATGAATTTGCTTAGTTTACTTCCCTTATACAAATAAATTATTTTTTTAACTTGGAAAATGTGCATATCTGACAATGATTTGTTACTGTTTTGAAGATTTAAATTCAAGATGCGAACATTATATGAAGTATAGCAAAACTTTGGAATCCCTATTCTGATAGATACGTATATGGTAAGATATCTATATTGCCAGAGTGGGCCATTTAAATTTGGTCTCACTCTAAGATATATTAGATTAATAAGGCTGATTTTATGACCAGTATAATTTATATTCACGAATACCTATTTTTATTAGCAAAATTATAGATTGTGAAGCAAATTTCCATATATGTTAAATACTAGCAACAAGAATAACTAACATTTGTATAGTGGGTTACAGTTTATAACCATACATTATCCATAAGCTGTTCTTTAGAACAATATTTATTGCACTTTCTCACTTAAGAAGGCAATCACTTTTTGCAGTGATAACATTATATGAAAATAGATTCTTGTATCAGAGTTCCCTCCCTTCCATCCCCTTTCTTTTCCTTTCTTCTTCTTTCTCTTCCTTTTTTCTTCTTTCCTCCCTTAATGGGAAAAAAATCTGATGACATTTTTTTTTTGGACGAGCATGTATAATTGCTTATCATACATTTCTATGAAAAAAGGATATGTAACAAGCAATCCCACATGATTTTTGGAATATATCTTCTGCTCACCAGTGTTCTTGAGGAAAATGTAAGGTTGCAGAAATCATTTCATGCCCTGCATGTTTTCAAACATAAATCAGGAAAATTGTTAGCGAGTTATAGCTCTTCTTAGAGACTGTAGCTATAGTACCATAGTAAACACAGGCTATATATTTTTCCAAGTTATTATGTGTGGAGAGAAATCTGAAGTTGGCTATTTAGATGAACAGTTTAATTCAGTTATTAGAAATTCATCTGCTATTTAGTACGAACATTTATTTTCCTAAGGTTGCAGAACTGGGACATTATACCTGATGATCCTTTGGACCAATCACCTTCAAATTTAGAAATTTGCTCTTTATAGCTAATATGTATGCATGCTATTGAACGTTGGTCTCCAGCTAATGGTCGGTCAAAATGGTGCTAAGCAGAGTTTGTAGTATGATCTAGTTACCCACTTCATCAGACAACAATAGTAGTGGACCTTTGTTTCTTCATTTCTAAGAATAAAGGGGTTTGACTAGATGGTCTCTAACTTACTTTGCTGCTATGATTCTGGGTTAAGTGACTGATTAATAATGAATCAACCAATTAATCATACTCCTATTTATTTCTATTTTATAAACTTATTATTTACTATGTGGCCTTATGCCATGACTAGAAATATTAGTATATAGATTAGTATATAGATTGAGCTTAGGTTCTGTGATTTGAAATGAAAGGCTCTTGAAATTTAGACAGGTGTGCATTAAAATTTTTCCATTGTAGATCAATTATTAGATATTCAAAACACACTTTTTTCTCCACAGAAAACAATCTTAAATGCTAATTACTTGCCTAGGCTACACCATACAAACCTGTTGTTACTTATGGGAGTGAACTATTGTATTATCAGTGATGAACAATGTATAAAGAACAGTTCTATTATGATACAAGTGATAAACATAATATAAAGGCAGTAAAACTGAATAATAGCTTATCATTTATTTAGACTCAGGAGGGTTGATGTTTAAGAGAATGCACATGTAACTGGAAGTTTAAAAGATGGATGGAAACTATTGCAGAGAATCTGAAAGGGATTTTTAGAAACTGGCAGGATTTTTAAAAGACTAGGTGCAAAGTATATGGCTTTTCTTTCCCTTGACATAGGGAAACATTAGCACTTCTTCAAAGTTTATCACCTATGATTAGATTTGTTTCTGACTTTCAGATTCATTGAGTAGTGAGAGTGAGGAAAAATGGAAATAGAAAAAATTATTCTCTGAAGTAGTTGGCCAAGATGTGAGAGAAGAAAAGATGGAAGGCAGTTGGAGGTAGAAGAGGGTGATGTGTGTGGGGGGGGGGGGG
>RJWJ010000658.1:0-73496 GCA_004363605.1 Indri indri | reverse complement strand
GGATTTTGAGAAATTATTTAATTCTCTGAACCTTTCTCATTTGTAAAAATGTGAATAATAAAAGCATCGCTTCTCAAGATGGTTGTGAGAGTTGAATGAGACTCTTGGGTATAAAAGTGCATATAAACCATAAAGTTATTTAGTTCTAGGTGGTGAAGAAGAATCATTGGGTCAACCAGTTCTCTGTGCTGACCAGGTCTGGCCATTCTGAGGTGAATTTGTTTAGCTCCAGGGTGGTCTTTGTTGGCACATTTCTTGTCCACTGTGGAACAAGCGCTGTGGTAGGTGCTTTGCATAGTACTTTATTTAGGGAGGAATCAGGAAATGGTATGCAGCTGGGCATTTGAATGTAGAAGATGCTAACAAGCCTGATAATTCCAATGTATGCAATGCCAGTACTTGAGCATATTTACTCTCCCTTACAGATGGCCACTGCTTGTCTAAATAAACAAGCCAATGAATTTGGAAACAAAAACAATGTATTCGGTAATTATTTTCTTTGTCTCAAACATCGCCGGTCATTTGCACTTTTGCCATGACATTGATATTAATCTAAATTTCTTGGATTTTTGTTAAGGCTGAAGGAATCAATGTTTGGCAGGAAGCACTTATACATAATGACATAAATTCCACTGTAAAAAGATATTCAAGATATAACATTAGAACTAAAGGATGCAATACATCAGTGGAACTCCAGGTTCTAGATACTGTATAGATCTCTTTTCAGAATATTTCTGTGTATGATTCACTGATAAATGTCTAACCAATTCTTCCATTGGAAATGTACTACATTTCAAAGCATAAAATGAAACAGTAGACCAACAATTATTCAAGAAATTTGAGCTGTTCGTACATATATGTGTAAAAAACTTTTACTTTTAGCAGTATATATTCTGCTCTGGTTTTACAAGATAATGATCAAGAGAAGTGTATACTTTGTGATCTGTTAAACATAAAAACTGGAGTGAACCCAGATATCAAGAGATGTCTTGGGGTCAAATTTGAGTTTAAAAGTAAATATTTAACCACTCTTACCAAAATTCATTAGGGCCTCAGTATACAGAATACATGCTAAACAAATGAAAAAAAATCTTCAGGGAGTTTAATTACGAATCAATGTTAAGAACTTTGGTGTATATAAATATTTGTAAGCAATGACATAGACAGCATGAGTACTGAAAGGCCGCAGGTAACTTCCAACCATCATTTATTGAAGGGTTCCAGCTTTCTACGAGGTTGAGAAGAGGTAGTAAAATTGACCCAGCTTGAGTTCTTTTTCAATTTAGGAAAATTTATTGGACACGTAATATGTTTAACATCATGCTAGGTATGGTAGGGAATACAAAACAATTTTAAGATATAGTCCCTCTCTTTAAGGGACTTTTATACTATCTGTAGGGAAGTACACTATTATATGCATGAAACTGTTACAATAATAGTACAATATCGAATTGTGGAAAATATGAGTGCTACGTGGCCAATTCATATGTATACTTTAAAGAGTACTTGACAGAATCGGATTGGATTGACGTTTAGGCCACAATTTAGTGACTGTTTTGAGTCTCACCTCTTTAAGCCAAAGTTGTCCCATTTGTAAATTGGGCACAGCTTCATCTATCGCATAGGATTTTTGGAAGGATCAAATGCAACAGAGCCTTTGGAAGTGTTTTTATGCTTTATGATAGACACTAGACAAATTATAAGAGGGGAGGAGGGAAGATATAACACTCGTGGAACTGTCCTTGAAGGTAGGGACCATGTCTTAATTGATTTTGTGCCCCCAGTGTCTGGCACTGTGCCTGGTTCTGAGACAAGGCTCAGGAAAGGTTTGTAAATGCATGCATGCCAGGCACTGTGGTACGCCCTTGACACATGTTATCCTTTAAATCTTCACAAAAGCATTTTTGTACGGTAGCTATATTGTCTCCATTTCACAGATGAGCAAAGGAATTTCTGAGAGTTTAAGCAACTCCCGACCTCACGTAGGTAGAATGTGATAGAGCCAAGATGGGAAATTAAATCTATCTGGCACCAGTGCCCAGATTCTATTCATTGCATTATGTGGGCTCTCAAATATAAGGGAATTATCATTATTCCTGAACAATAGTGTGGCCAAAAGGAAAAGCAAAGACCTTGGATAATTCACCAGTTGCCCAGGCAGCTCCTGGGCCGGCTTTCGGATAAAAAGGAGAACACTTTCCTGAGCTGCCTGACACAATTAACATGATCTTTTGTTAATCTGTCAGTTTTGATTTCTGCCCTTTGAAGTAAGATGCACAATAGTGAAGAATGCCATATAATATACCATAACCTAGACTTGTCACAGGGACAGAGAGAGAAAGGAAGGGCAGTGCGGAGTGCACAGATAATGAAGTGGCTAACCGGTGACTTGGATTAATTTTGTTACAGCCACTAGCAGCCTCCCCCACCCCCTGTCTCTGTCTCTTTCTGGCTGTCTCTTACTCTTGCTTAACTTTCAGTCCTGGAGATGGCAAGTTCTAGATTTTTCAGTGTCTTCCATATTAAGGGTGATAACAAAGAAGGCAATTTCACTGCCAAACAGTATATTTCATGGTCTTCGTTGCTTGTCTGCTCCTAATATCCCTATAGCCTCGTTATAATAGTTTGTTCTATTGCAGTGAAGTTTTGCAGTCACTCCCAGTTTCTAATGAACAACACTAAAATGGCCCCTGACAACACAGTCATTTTAAAACCCCATTTTAAAATTGGGAGTCAGAATACGGAAGTTAATACCGTACTACCCAATCCTATATTATTTTTCCCTCAGTTTATTTCTGAGGAACATTAGAGGAGCCTCAAATACAAAGGTTTCTATAAGCAACAGAGGGAAATACTGTTTTAAAAATGCGGATTCATTTTAAGAATTCTGTTAAAATATAGTACGTGGTAGGTCAGGACGGCAGAGACAGAAACTCCATGTAAGATATTTCCAAGGGCTACCTTACGCTGTTGTCAAAGTCCAGCCGGTAGCAGTGTGTGGTTTCCCAGGCGCTGCGCTAACATACCTGGGATGAAACCTGGTGAGGAGACACTCTTCACACTCCTCCCTGACCTGTGGTAAGTCTGCTGGGTTGAATTGTGTGAAGTTGTCAAAGGTTGCTCTGCTCTCCAGCACTTGGCACCAGCTCCGCTGAAATGTGATGCCATTGGTTTTCAGTAAAGGTTCCTTTCTGCAGGGCTGCAAACACAGATCAGCTGCTACTGTGTATACACAACCAGGGAGCAAATCAACCAGCACATTTAAAGCAGCCTTTTTAACCCTGAGACTTTCCAAGATCTCCTCTTCACACAGGAAGTTTCCTTCTCTGTTGTCAGATTTAGCACTGTGCTCTTGTCATCAGATCCGAGCTAGGCTCCCTGCTGCACAGTAGAGAGGCTTCCTTGAGACATTTGTCCTTGAAACTGCACCAAACTCTTGGAAGAACCCAGAACGTGTAAGTATGTATGATTTAGGCAGCAATAGTACAGGGCAAAGCTGCAATCAACCATTATACAATATCCGATTAGCAGTGCAGGAGGGATTTTTCCGACGTTATGTTACATTCATTTTCAATTCGTTCTGAGGAAACAAATCAATTCTAGCTTCTGATACAGTGACTTTGCAGTAGATGGGGTTGTAATATGTTAGCTTTAACTATTTGCTGTTCTCATTTAGCATTTAGATGTGACTTGTGGGACAATTATTGTGGGCATTAAACTATAAAACTTCTAAATTTTTATTAGGAATTATAATTGTTGGTCATGTCCATTTTGAGAAGCAAGTTAGCTTTGGGGAATGTTTTTAAAGAATTAACCACATAAATTCTGTGGACAATAGAAAGAATTTGTATTGTTCTTGCTCTCAGTAAAACATATTAGTTTGCAGTTTTAATTTACTCATAAAAAGCATTCCACTGAGATTTTGTCTTAATTGAACTCTACCGTGTGCTGTCTGTTTGGTGTTTTACTGTCTTGTATGTATCTGTTTAAGTTACTTTGCTAGGATTGCAGTCTGGTTAAACCTGCATTTAGGCACTCTTTAGAGTCTAAGAGCATTCAGGTAAGATAAATGCTCACGGAATTTTGGAAGGTGGTGGATTTGTTTTCAAGGGTGGTCGTATTACCCTTGAAAGGTTTTTAGATGCACAACGTGAATGCCTGTCAGATGTAGACCACAGACTGAACGCTCTGAGGCTTCTAAGTCAAATCTCCGCTTGTCCACTTTTGTAACTCCAACCAATAAAAGCCCATGCCCCCTTTCTATCAATTTTTAATATGCAACAATACTTATGTTCATAAGATTAATTTCTCTCAGATTAGTCTGATTGATAGCTGGATTGTGGTTTCTTAAGAGCTTGCTCCCTGAAAGCCACAGCAGAGCTGCATTCCATTTAACTAGTGAATGTAAAAGCGGGTAACCATGGATTCAGCCACCACTAACTGCCAGTGCAATGACTTGTTGTAAACAATACAAATGAGCCAGGAGAGCAGAGGCAACCAGACATGAAATGATTTTAATAGAAATTACGGTAAAAGGTCATGTGATTTGGTATCAGCTTCTGTTCAGTTTTAAAGGGAAAGTCTTTCTTTTCTCCCCCTCCCACTCCCCCCTTACCTATTTCCAGCCAATCCAAGTAGATATCTCCACAAACTTGGCAGGTCCCACTCTGTGCTTCCATGGAGAAGGGCGGCCAATGTAATTCTGGGCAAAGTGTGATGACTTGTGGATTTTCACTGGTAAGTACCTTTATTTTAGAGACAAAAAGGAAGTCTGTGTATTTCAGGGCTTCCATTATGGAAGGTCATGCTAATTGCATACTAGAAGTTCTCAAGCTTTGACATAAGAGGAATAGGTCATTATGTTCCTTAGCTTTTAAATGGTACAGCTGTCTTTTTCTCTTCCTTAGTCTCTGGATTAATTTGTAACCTTGGTCTTTCTGGAAATGGTTATTTGCTTTAGAAACAACTTCTGCAATACGGTAATAAGCACGTGCAGATACTGTGAGAAGTGCTGTGCCTAACCTCAGGGTTTTCATCCACCCACACCTTTTCTGAGGACCAGGTTTTACAGTAATGTTTGCATTTCTCTGGTAGAAGTGGTTTCTATATGTGAAGATGATTATATTCATAAATTTGTCTTCAACCAAGAAAAATGAGCAGATCGTACCCTGTGTTAAGTACTAACCTCATGGTTTATTTGGTGCACTGTTATCAGCTATGCTTATTGAAAGGAAGTGAAAGAAGAAACTCTAGTAGCAAAAGTTGAGGAGGGGAGGAGCACTTAGAAGCACATCTGTGTCTTTATCCAGATGTGGAGGGTGGACCTAGTCAGGACACAGTATGCGGGAATGAAGATGGTTACACTCATAGTCTCAAACAACCACGGGCACTTTAAGCAAAGGACTCCGTCTAGGCGTGTTGTGTCTCAAGGTGAAACAGACCTGAGCTGGTTTCTTGATCCACACCTCCTTCCGCACACAGATGGTATACATAATTGTGTCATCTTGGAACGAAAGATAATGCATTATATTTTACCTCCTTTTAACATATAGGTTCTTCTGAGTAGATGCATAATTGCATATAGATAGACGTCATACTAAATGACAGAATTTCGGGTGTGTATTTTTCTATTACTACCTCTACTGGGACAGAATGAAGTAATACATGAAAGAGCATCAGTGTTATAATGTAGAAGCTCAGTAAAATATAAAATCATCGACCTCTCTACATACAGACAAGATTTTATGTAGCAAACTCTTTGTTTATAACTGTAAGTGCCAAGTATTAGCATAGTACTTATATAAGCTCTTTAAAAAAAAAAATCAATCTTTTTAAGATGTTGGCGAGCCTTACTGCAAGCATAGACTGAAAAATTCTTTAGAATGTCATGGTTAAGGCTGTGGTCTCATGGTTTGTTTGCTATTCTAATACCAGCTATGCTTATCAAAAAGAGACAAAAGAAGAAACTCTAGCAATTAATGTTGGGGGTGGAGGGAGAAGCAATTTAAAGCAGCTGTGGGAACACCAAGTCCAAGTGAGTTTTTGGATAAATTATAATAAAAGTACAGTTTTTGCTTTTCCTCACCTTGCTTCGCCAAGTATCAGCTAAAGAGTGGTTAGGAGCGTGATCTTTGCAATCAGACGTGGGTTGGAGTCTTTGCTCCAGACCTGACTATGTTTAAGGTTTTAGGCAAAGTGACTTTACGTATCTGACTTTCCATATCCTCATCTATAGATTGAAGATAATAATGTGTGCCAATTGGAAGTTGAATGGGTTACATGAGATACTGTATAGAAAGTAGTGCCATGTCTGGCATAGTAAGTGCTCATTAAACTGTTGCAGATTTCATTACAATTGACCCATGTTGTTACAAGGGTTTGAACTGTGAGGGTCCAATTATACATGGGGTTTTTCTGACCTAATGCTGATCTAAGATACAACACTCAAGTGAAACCCGCATACACCGAGGGCCCACTTTTCATATACATAGGTTCAGCAGGGCTGCATATGGAACTTGAGTATATACAAATTTTGGTATATGAGGGGGTCCTGGAACCAATCCATCACATACACTGAGGGAGGAGTGTATTTTTGACTGAGGAAAAATATAGTTAAGTAGACTCCTGCTCTATGTGCTGGGCAGAAAAGGACAATATTCACATCATAGTTTGGTCCTTTTCTAGTGTCAACTGTATACTGCAGTATCTTATCATCACTGAAAGGCAGTGATTTTGTGGCATACTGTAGTGTTTTATATAATATTTTTATTAAAAGCTAAAAGTAATATCTTTTATATTTTTCATGTTCATGCAAATTATTTAGGAATTACGTTTTTGGTTTTTTTTTGTATTTAGGATTTCTGATACAGTGGGTATTGAGGCTATGTGCACATTTTATGTATGATCCTATTGCTAGAGTTAAGGGCAGAAGGACACTTAAAGGTATAAGACATTCATAATTATACTAACCCTAAAAGCTTAAAAGTAGTGGTCACTGGGTGGTCTCAAAAATAATCATGTATGCTAAAGGGCAGGAATAATTAACAAGCTAGTAGGCATAGAGGTTATATGCTACCAAAGAGGCATTTCTTGGCAATATTATCTATATGTTCACTGTGTCCTTTGACCTTCTTGAAATCTAAGGGTCTCATTCCCCCATTCCTTCCCTCTTCCTTTTTCTTCTTTCTTCCTTCATTTCTTCCTCCTTCTTTTCCTCTCTCCTGTCCTTCCATCATTCTTTCCTTCCCTGTCTTATATATTCTCCCAGCTACATAGCATTCCTTTTTTCTTTGTGAATCAGAGGGTTCAGGGAAGGGAAAAAGAGGGACAGGAGACCCACAGTCTTTTGATGCCAGCCCTGGTTTTATAAATGGAAACTTGAAGAGGAGTCAGAAAAATCTGTTTTTCTTTCTCCTGCTATTGAACAGGAGAGCCACATCTGACGTGACCTGCAGACCCCAGGGAAGCCTTGCTCAGTAACTATTTGTTGATTCATTGATTAAACGGCATGGAGAGAAGGGGCATCAAGCATGGAGATTCCCTTAGTAGTGAGAGCTTTGAAACCCCAAGCTGCAGTGTGCAATAGGATGGCTTCTCTGTGACCTTCCAGCAACTAATCTCCTTTAAGAACTGAATCAAAGCAGTTAAGGGATTCTGTCAGATGGATTTTGCCTGCAGTTGGGTTTTTGGCAGTTGCCCGTAGAAAGCAATACATTCTTCACGAGGATATGAAATTTTTTTTTCGGAAAGGAATGAAGACAAGGTGCCAGCAGAGATCTCTAGAGAGAGACTCTTGTTTATTCATGGTACTGTTCGGGCAGGGACAGCTGCAAGGTGGATGACTTTCTCACACTTCCCAGCCAACCTTCTCCTTAACCACCCTTGTCTGATGGTTTAGTCAACAAGTGCACCAGTGCAGTGGGCTTCTCTCTGTAATCTCCCCTTCTAAGGGCAGAGAAAAAGCCTGCGATTAGAATGGATATCACGTGAATGTCAATGGGTGTCTATTATGTATTTCTAGGGAAACCATGGAGTACAGACGGTTAGAGCTAAACCTCTTCATTTTAAGAGATAAATAAGTCATCCAAAATCACGACTTGTGTGTGAGTCGTGAAATCAGGGCTGGAACTTGGGATTTCTGATCCCCAAGCTAGCACTTTTTTGAGAGCTTCTGCCTTCTAGTGGATAGACTACAAAAGAAAGATTTTATATCATAGGAGAAAAACAAATCCATCTTAGGAAATGGTAAGAGTATCCTAAAGGGATTGCTCAAAAGAATCATATGGGTCTGGTTCAAATCCTGAAGCCATAATTTTGAAGCTCTGTGACCCTTGGGAAGGATACTTAACCACTTTGAGCTATGGTTTCCTTTGTTGTAAAATTGGGATTGAAACAACTATAATGCCTATATTTTAGGTTTGTTGTGAGGATTAAATATGATTCTTTATGTAAAGTGCCTAGTCCCAGTGCTTGACACAAAGTAGATACCGGTAAATATTAATAGTATTGCCATTCTTCTTCCCTTTTTAAGGTTGGTGGTATATGATAAAGTTATGAGAAAAGGCTTTTAAGTATGCATCTGAAATGGCGTAGCTCAATGGTTTTCAACATTTTCTTCTGCTGTAAAACGAACAGAAAACCTATGTGAAGAATTACCCCATGCCTGGCATAGAGTGATCAATAAATAGTAGTACGATCGATGGGGGTGATGATAACTGTGGTGGTGATGATGGGTGACGTGCACATACCACAGATGAGCCCAGAGCTATAAGCAACTCCAGAGCTTTCGCATGGATTGCTCTGCTTTCCTCCCTGCACTAGAGAGGAAATCAGAATGTCAGTCAGCAAGAGAATGACATTATAAGCACAACTGCACTCATTTAAATTAAAAAGAAAATAATCAGCAGACTCCAGTACTTTATTACTGGTAACAAATTACTTGCAACGTATGAGTTGTTTTAGAAGACGTCATCTTTCCTGGAGGAACATGATTTTGAAACATGCTTTACATCATAGCTCTGGAACTAGACTCCATGGGTTTGAATTCTGGCTCATCTGTCCGCAGTGACTTAGGGAAGTAACTGAACCACTGTAAGTCTCTATTTCCTCATCTTGATTTAGAATAACAACAATACCCACTTTATGAGATTGTTGTGGGGCTGAAGTGAGTTAACACATGTCAAGTACCAAGAAAAGTGTCTTACACACAGTAAGTGTTCAGTAAGTACTAAGGCTTTTGCTTCCAAGCTGTTTGATGGGGCAGCAACCTATCTTGAGATTCTCCCCCAAAATTGCTAATATTAAAGTTAGCCATGGTGTCATTAATACATAAAACTGATTTTTAGTTTTAACATAATAATAGCCGCTCTTTATTGTGCACTTACCATTTAACCAGGCATTATGCCATGTATTTTATGTGGTATCCTAATTGATCTAATTCTCTCATTACTCTTACGAGTGAGACATCGTTACCTGTATCTTATAAATGGAAAATTGAGCCCCGAGAGGTGATGGAACTTGCCCAAGTCCACACAGCTAATGAGTGACACAGCTGAGCCTCAAATTTATAATCTTTTCTACCTACACATACTGCCTCATTAAGCAATAAAGGTTTGTGGGAAAGGTATATTTTTTGGAATGAAAGAGAAACCCAAGAATCATGAACTGGATTTATTCTAGGGCATTCAAAAGACTTAAATCAGAAACATGGAAGATGATCACAATAAAAAGCAACTTAATTTTGTTATTCAATAATCACAGAAAATGTCACAGAAGTAAAATTTAATTCTGTCTTATGGAAAAGAAAAGATAAGAGAGGTGGAAAAGGATAATGGATAAATGAGGAGGAAAAAGCGGAGGAAGAAGAGAAAGTGGAGAGAGAGAAAGAGAGAAGCACAAGAGATGACTGTCACTTAACACTCAAGCAATCCTGACAGTAGATGGTCTAGGATCATCATCCCCATTTTAGACATTATTTTGTCAAAGGCAACACAACTAGAAATGGCGGATTTGAGACTTGAACTATGGTATTTTACCTTTAAGTCCAGTGAACTCTTCTAGTACACTATGTTACCTTTTGAGACATGATATAGACACAGAAAAGGAGGCATGGAGAAAAGAAGTACAGGTGCATTGATGTGAGGACAAATAATATTAGAAGTGTCTTTTTGCTTTCTCAGATTTTAAAATTGGAGGTTTTCTGAAGTCCTGTTGTACTTTCGCAAATATAAACTAGACATAGATTAATCTGTATGAGGAGACTAGATGTTTAATAGTATTTAATGCTTTTACTTAAAAATAGCTTTCTCTTCTCTTATTTAATTGATTTTAAAAAATCTTGTGAGCTAAACAAGTCATATTTTCTTCCCAATTTTACAGATGAAGAAACTGAGTTATGCGGTTTCCCTAAGGTGAAAGCAACTTATGGCAGCTATGAAAGCCATTCTCTGGGTTTTTCTCTGTATTGTGGTGATCTCTTCTCATTCTAATCAACTTCTAAGAACTTGGGGACATAGGGATGGAGGAGGGTCACACCTACGTGTATAACGAGGGCCTTTCTGGGAAATGGGAATAGAAACGTGACCATTTATTTAATGCTGCTTTTACTTTTGCCTTCGAGTCTGGAATACCCTCGTCTGGTCTTTAAAGAATGATATGAGGGCTCCGACTTACAATGTTCTTTTCCCCCCTGGAATCCAGCCTGGGCCCTGGAGAGAATCCTGTGCCTTCTTGTGCTTTGGTTTCCTGGGGTCCACCAGACACCAGGTATCTTCCCCAGAGAGTTAGTTGCCTGCTGCTTCTGTGATGTGGCCGGCTGGCACTCTGTAGAGCGAATGGAGTTCCCCTCCAAGAGGTACTTCCTGCTCTGCGTGTTTGTTTTGAAGTTGTGGGTTTTTGTAAGTATAGGGGACTGGGAAAAGAGGGGAGGTACCTAACTGTTGTGTGAGAGATGAGATGCAGTATGAGGCAGAGTGGAAAGAGGAAAATGGAAGATCCTTATAATTTCCAAGGTTAATGTCAAGGTCAGAGCATCTTCTTAAATCAGTTTAAGTATAATCCCTGAGGTTAGACCACTAGTCAGAGGCCCCAAAGCCCTTCTTGGGAAACACCTTGGAGCTGCCCAGTTAGCCTTTTTAAATACTGGAGGTGGAGGGGAGGGATTGAAGTTAGAGATTAGAGTGTTTAAATGCTGGAAGTAGAGAGGGGGGATGAAAAGGGGGAAAGAATGATGGCTTTTCACCTTTTCCTTTAGACGGTCATGTGAACAGCTTTGAGCAAAGCTGCTTGAGTATAACTGTGCTTGTTGATTACATAATTTTGTTTTCTTGCCGCTTCCACTGAAATAACATGCAAGATGACTCCCTTCCACTGTTTCTCTAAGTGGATTTCTTCTAATAATACATGATATTTGTGTAGTGAAGGTTTATGAAGTCACAAATTCTCATCTCCCTTTTACAGCTGAGTTAACATAGCAAGATTAAGTAGCTTGTTTAGAGTGACAGCTTGTTAAAAAAAGAGGAGAAGACTAAAAATTGGGTCTTCTGATATCTAGATCTGGGGTGAAAGCACCTCTTGGAGAATCCGATCTTGGAGGAGGGTTAGTGCAGGGTAGGGCTGGAGATGAAGTTTGAAGAAAGTTGGGAAGGAGAAAAAGCAGCCCTGGGGATGTTAGAAGAAAAGACTTGTAAGGTCATTTTGTGTGTTGAGCGTGGTATCCATGGCTGTGCGACGGTGCAGAGGTTCCGACTTTGTCCTCAATGGAAGAATGAAGGAAAGGAGATGGGAAAGGGGGCAGTATGCTGGGAAGGGTCACATGGCATGCAAATCACTGCTACTTCCCTCCGGAGTCCTCCGGCTTTCCTCTCTTTCTGAGGTCATGCAGTAGACTGGAAACGTAATCTCTACTTCTCAGAAGATGGCATTGAGGTAGCTCTTCGCAAAAGAGAAATGACCTTGTACTTGCAAGCTTAGGTCCCGTGTTTATCTGTAGTCCCATCCACTTCACCATGTAACAGGAGAATAATCCCTGTCAGAAACATCATCAGAAAGAGAAGGGACAACCGAGTGAGATCCAGTGTGTGCGTACATGGTGCAACATTCCTTCATCAAAGTGACTGATACCCTTAGGGAAAAAAACAAAAGTGCATTGGCCTGATACTTACCTAAAATATGGATGGTGGCTTTTTTCCCCTTTGAAATGAGACTTTATTAGTAATGTGGATGTCAGAAGGTGAAATGAATGTGTGTATGCTCTAATGTGAACTCTATTTGCTTAATATTGGGTAAATAAAATCATACAGCTCTGGATATCAGGGTGAATTTCGTGGCCTGGCTTAATTTTAATACTATGACAAAGAAATCAGTTTTTTCGATAGTGGCTCTGAAATCTTCAAGTTGCTCTGGCATTAGTCAACATTTGATCATAGATTCCTAGTAGAAAGTCCATTCAGGATACCACTAATGCCTCTAAAGTAGTGTATGTTACTGGCAGACAAACAAACTGATATCATATAGATGTCAGCTCTTTGCCCTCAAGCCATCATTAACCAGTAGCAGCTGATATTTCAACATTACTTTTATAGTGTCAAACTATTAGTTATCATATGTACAATTATGCCCAGTTAAAGTATGCATGCTTATAAGCAAAATAGGTTTTTTGTCTACCTTACTGTTGGTTGTATGTTAGAGGTTTACTTTGTATTTCTCTCAATTGGATTATTTAATAATCAATTTAATTTTAGTAAAGTTTCACTTTCATACTCCTAGAAATTAGAGGAAAATATTGCCTGCATTCATTTGCTATGTTGCATAGACACAGTGCACAGCAAAGGTAAAAGATAAAGGATCAATTCTTATGGATCTCATAGTTCCAAGCTTTTAAGGCTGTATTACAGAAACTTTGTAATTATTGTGGGTAATCTTGCAGAAAATTAAATGTTGAGTTTGCATATGTGAACAAGTTTGGACTATTTAGCTCACCATAGCTTGTTAGTGCTAAGCGTCTCCCTGTTCCTGTTCAGCTTTGGGTTTTACTTTACTGCTAGTAAAATGCTATTTGTGGCATAAGTGAAATTCTCTGTGAGGGCATACCATCTTGCATTTGATACATATCTTAGAGAACTTATGTTTATAGTTCATTTGTCTATTTCAAAATGACTCAGGCTAGTGGTTCTTATCTAGAGGAAATTTTGCCCCCCAAGGGACAGTTGGCAATATCAGGAAACCTTTTGGATTATTAAGACTGGGACAAGGGTGTTATTGGCGTCTCGTAAATAGAGCCCAGGATTGCTGCTAAACATCATACACTCCCCAGGGGATCCCCCCACACAATAAGGAATTGTCCAGCCCAAAATGTCGACAGTGTCAAGGTTGAGAAGCACTGCTCTAGACACTTGTAAAGTTTAAAAGGTAAGAGAGAAAATAGGTAGCTTAAATATTTTCACATTTTTTTAAAATGGCTGATTGAGAATTTCCTCATGGGATATAGAATACAAGTGAAAACTACAAATAAGCCACATGTTTACTTTAAAAATATTTGGAATGTAATATGTGTGTTGTGGCTAATTGAGCCAGGCTTTAAAAATATCTGGAATGTAGTATGTGTGTTGTGGCTAATTGAGCCAGATATAATAGCACTATCACAACAACATCAATAGCTGTGGCTGATAGAGAGCTTACTAAATGTACCTTTCGAAGTATTTGTCTATATATTAATTCAATTAATCCTCAAAGCAACTCCTTTGGGAGGTACAATGAATGCGCCCTTCAATTCTGGAGTATGTAGGAATATGATGAGCTCCTGGTAGGAAGTGTAAGGAACAGGATAATGACAGCAAAATATTTGGAAATAGGGGGCCCAGTGCAGGGGCTTATGCCCATAATCACAGCACTTAGGGAGGCTGAGGTGGGAGGATCACTTGAGCCCAGGCGTTCAAGACCAGCCTGAGCAACATAATGAACCCTGTGTCTACAAAAAAATAAAAATAATTAGCTGGACATGGTAGCATGCACCTGTAGTCCCTGCTACTTGGGAGGCTGAGGCAGGAGGATTGTGTGAGCCCAGGAGTTTGAGGTTTCAGTGAGTCATGATGATGCCATTGCACTCTAGCCCAGGCAACAGAGTGAGAGTGAGACCCTGTCTCAAAAAAAAATAAAAATAAAAAAAAAACCCAAAATATTTGGAAATAGGGAAGTTTTATTTTTCTAAATGCCCCTGGTTGCTCAATCTTTTATTCTATGGTGCTATTATTGCAAAAGTGCTTCTCTGGGAAACTGGGATTGCCATCCTAAAGTAGGTTTATATTTGTTTCTAGAGGGAGAAAAAGAGAAAGACTGTGTAACTCTCTGCTTGCCAGTTCTGCACCTGGTCCCATGCCTGTCTGTCTTTTCCTCTCCAATAGCTATTCTTGACTGAACTGGTCTTCAGGTACTGTGTAAATAACAGAGGGTAAGTATTCATTGCTCTCAGCCTTGTATTAATAAATACAAAAGGGTCGCTTCTACCTGTGGTTGTCACAGTCTAGTTGTCTGAGTCTTGCTCCCAGTGTTTGCAGAGGGGAGATGAGGTCTCCTTTAAACATTTCATCATCAGGGTGGGTGGGACCTACTCAAACCTCATATTCGAAAAAAAAATAGGTAAAATCTCCTTAAGCAAGCCTCATGGGAAAGTCTCCAAGAACACGTTTAACGATGGAATTTCCCCTGGAAATGCCACATTGAAAGTCATATTCCCAGTGGAGATTCCTGTGGGAATTGGGAAGTTAGCTAGATTTGCTACTTTCACACCTACTGAAGGTTTTGAGTCTAGGGAATTAAGTTTGTCAAAGCTAGACATTTTACCTTTGCCAAACCAGTTTATTGTATTAAACCTAAGTTGCCATCAAAAACGGGAAAAGGAAACATCACAAATCACTGCAAATATATCAGCATTCTGAGCCGTAGAATTTATGGGGCACTAATGGATATCCTAGGCTATTTATCTTTCTAGTAGCAGTTGAAACACCTCTGACTTTTCTTAATATAAAAGGACTTCTGTCAAGGAGCTATAGAGCTCCAAGCCTGATACTTGAGTTGGGGAAACATGACATTTGGGGCCTTGTTTTCTTTGGAGGAGGGTGTGGAGGGGGAGGAAGGACTTCAATTTCTTTCTCTCATCTCCTTTTTGTCTCTTTTCCTTCCTTGTTAAAAACCCCAAAGTAAAACACGGTAAAGATCTATTCTGGTTTGGGAATCTATACAGAGTCTGGCATAATTGGGGCAGGGTAGAGAGTGGGATAGAGAAAGCCCTTTTCGCATGTTATGTATCACTTTCTGATTCAAAGCGTCATTTATTTATTCATAGCAGGCTTCTCTGTGCTTCAAGGCTGATTGCTACTTGCAATTTATGCAGTCTGTTTTGTTCATCAAGTTCTGATAAAATTTGTAAGGAACGCCCATGCTTTGGCCAACTTCTGATATTCTATACATATTACCTTCAGCCCTTTATCAATCTCCTGGCCTCACTCACTCTTTTATTCCGTGGAGGAAAGGCCTGAAATGGCAGGTGAATTATATCCAGATCAGGAAGGACTGCAGCTCCTTAGAGACTTCTCCGCATGGTGATCTGTGGTCCACTTGGTAGGGGCAGATCTGAGTTCTGTGCCTGGCTTTGCCACTTATTAGCTTGTAACCCTGGATCAAATTACTTAACATCACTCAGCCTCAGTTTCCATGGTTGTAAATGAATCAAATTGTATGTGTGTTATATATAATATATATAGGTATGTTGCGAAGATTAAATGATGGAAAATATACGAGACATAAAAAGGGCTTAGTAGTTGTTTCTGTACAATCGGTACATATTGCTGGAGTCCTGAGAAACTGGACCCAGTGCTTACCTTTCTCAAAAATGTAGTCCGAGGACTAGAAACTTAGACTCACCTTCGTATTCATTAAAATGCAGATTCCATGTCTCTGCCCCAGTGCTCTGTGTGTGTTTTTTTTTTATTTCAGCATATTACAGGGGTACAAATATTTAGGTTACGTATGTTGCCTTTGCCACACCCAAGTCAGAGCTTCAAGCATGTCCATCCCCCAGATGATGCACACCTCACCCATTAGGTGTGAATATACCCAGCCCCTCCTCCGCATTCCCACCTGCCCGACACCCAATGAATGTTACTACTATATGTGCACACAAGTGTTGATCAGCTAATACCAATTCGATGGTGAGTATATGTGGTGCTTGCTTTTCCATTCTTGTGATACTTCACTTAGTAGAATGGGCTCCATCTCTATCCAGGATAATACAAGAGGTGCTAGATTACCATTGTTTTTTTGTGGCTGAGTAGGACTCCATGGTATACATATATCACATTTTATTAATCTACTCATGTATTGATGGGCACTTGGGTGGTTTCCACATCTTTGCTATTGTGAATTGTGCTGCTATAAACATTCTAGTGCAGATGTCTTTTTTATAGATTGCTTTGAATAAGACTCTCTGGAGGGTGGGGTCCAGTGATTGGTATTTTTAGAAATGCCTCTTGTGTGATTTTGATGTGCTCCAGAGTTTGCGGATGGCTGGGCCAGCCGGGCTCTCTTTCTGCCCTGTGATGCTCTTTCTCTCCTGCAGCAGTATAGTTACATGTAGAGAATTTTAGCTCTTCTAGTTGAAGGTTCTTCCCACCCTGATGGAGTGTGTCTTTGAGCCTATTAGCTCGCTGTCCCAGTTTGTAAGCAGCGCTTTTTGTGGTAGGCCCCACATGACTGGGTAGCCTAAATGATGTGATAATGAGGATGGACTAAAGGTCACAAGATTGTTCACATGTGTGAGGAGATTGTAGGCTTAGCCTACCAGGCAAGGGAAAGGTTAGCGCACCAACTGTATCCACACTTCAAAGCATGCAGCTAGTTTGCTGCGCTAACTTAATTATCTGCGCTATTGATATCTTTGGGGAACGTATCTATACCCCGGATACAGTTACTTCACAGGAGGAGATAGCAGGAGGTGGCTTGTTCAGTTGCCAACTTCCTAAAATGCTTTTTAGAGTCAGCTGGGTTGCTTAGTCCTCTCTTGCTCTTGGATTAAATATAAAAATAACTATGTAAAGCATATCAGTCCTCTTTTCCCTCTCTGCTGAAACTGCAATCTCCTATGCTTTTTCTAGAACCCATTAAATTGGGAGGAGGAGGGGGAGGGGTAACAATATATAAAACCCCGAAGCCCCAGATCAGATATACTCCCAGAACGGATCCTGCTGTTAGATCTCAACTGAGGTAGAAAATAGCTGGTCACATAGGTACATACCAGAGTTCCTTTTTTATTATTTAAGGGTTGATCAAACAGCATGGACCTTATCCTTGGTCTCATTGTTCTTCTTTCTCTTTGTACCCATATTAGCTTTATTAACATCTCTGCCAGAAGCCAGCAAGGGAAAGAAATACAACCCAAACCAGGTGATGTTTTCATTTCTAACCCATAAAAGTGTTTGATGTTAAGAAACATTTGAAACCATAGACTGAAGGGAGGTATCTGTCTCTACCCAGTTTTCACTGATCCAAACCGGCCTCGTTCCTGTTACCACCAAAACAGTCGCACTGGTTTCAGAAGCTTTCCAAAGAGAAGGACTTCAATCTCTGACACTCCCCTTCGGTTTTAGCTCTTTAGAACAGATTTTCTCTGCCAGGTGTTGCTTTAATTTTTTTACCTCCTCTCAAGGAGTATTTTTGTGTTAGTGTCCCTGAGTGGCGGGCATTATTTTGAAGCAGCTGATTCTGTTGACTTTTCCGGAAGTGGTGTGATCTCAAACGTAAAGAGATAGGATCACCCAAACCCCTCACTGCACTGAGATTGAATACAGTGCCCCGTTCTTTGACACCAAAACGTGGCCTCCTGTTGTAAAGCTAGGATGTTTAATAGGCAGAGACCAGGAGAGAAATTTTCAGCTTTTCATTCTCACTCTTATGAAGTCTCTCACACAGTATGCCATAGCTTTCAAAACATGGTCATTCTCATGATAAAAATACTGGGGAGAGGGTGCCGGAGCGTCATGCAAAACCAGCTGCAGCATCCTGCATGACATTCTAAATATTAGTACAAATAGAATTAATTCACACGCCAGGGGTGTCTGGGGAATTCATTTTAAGTTGGGACTTAACTTGAGATTTCCCTGTGACTGCCCATGTTGAAAAGTGTTTGCTGAAGAAGGCAGTGTTGGGCCGCCCTCAATCTACGAATTCATTCAAACTCATTCATTAACTAATGCTTGATTTTAACTAGGACAAACATAGGTTAAAAAAGTAGATGACTGTTTCACATCCTTATTTAGCAATGAGGTTGTTGCTGATGTTATACCTGGCATGACACTCTGAATTTATTTGTTTTATTTTGGAGAAAGCAAAAGATGATATAGTTATCATTAATGGGTTAATTTAATTGCATAATTTCTTAGTTCATTAAGGATTTACTCTAGGTTTTTAAATATGTCTGATTTGTAGATCCAGTGAAGAGGAGTCTGAGTCCTTGTATCTTGCATTAAATTTAGATTGTGGCAGTCCATTGGCTGCATGGAAGTAAGACATTCTGTGTCTTTCGAGTTCTCCTCTGGCCTTGTCTTTCTATTTCTGCACAGTGAATTTAATAAAGAAACTATCTTGGAGTAATAATTCCTACAAGCCCTGGACATTCCTTTGGGGGAAGAGGACTGACCTTTTCCTGTTTTTAATAAAACCTCTGTGAATTTGGGCTTGCCTCTTCTAGAGTCTGGTGCAGCTGTCTTTTTATTCCATATTTAAGGGTGGGGGGAGCCCTTTTATTTCCTCTGAATTGGAAGCGTGGAAGCAGTCCTGGGAAAGACGGTTTCTGTGAGGTTCGTATTACTCATGCCTGTTAAATTTTGTACTTATTTACACACATTTAGCTACTTTGACATACATTCTCTCTCTTTTTAGGGGGCTAGATTTTGTTATTTATTTGAGAGTTCATACCCCACCTGTCTCTAAAAGAACTGAAAAGTAGTGCTTTTGTAATATGGGGTTGAATTACGCTCTGGTGATTGGCAGGCCATTTTATCCTAACTGTGACACTGGTAATTTTAAAAGCTTCATTTTTGTCTTTGTCTTGAACAAGGTGCATTTTACACATTATTAACTCCTGAAAATCCCACTGGTTGGATAATTTGGAATGGAAGAACTTAAGACCTTTGGGGGGAGAAAAAAGCACAAATCTGCAGGGTCCTTTATGATTATTCTTTATGGTCACTAAAAATATTTAGCAAACTAAATTGAAAAGACTATTCATGAAAGCTTGATATATTTTAAAATAGAATAATGGGTAGAAAGTCATCATTTCTAAGGGATATCTTCTCCACAGTCTCGAGAAGATTCCTGTGAATTTGTTTCGAGTGTTCAAACACCAGACGTAGTCAGAGGCATTTATTCCCTTGTCTCTCTCTACCTAGTGTTCAATGTCGTTTTTTTTTTTCCTTTTTTTTATTGTTTGTTATTATAGGGGTACAGATGTTTAGGTTACGTATGTTGCCCTTGCCCCCCTTCCCCCCAAGTCCCAGTTTCAAGTGTGTCCATCTCTCGGATGGTGCGCATTGCACTCTTTGTGTATGCATATATCCGTCCCCTCCTCCCCCTCGCCCCTCCCCCTTCCCCTTCCCTCCCTACCTGACATCCAATAGATGTTATTCTTATATGTACACTTATGTGTTGTTCAGTTACTACCAATTTGATGGTGAGTACATGTGGTGCTTGTTTTTCCATTCTTGGGATACTTCGCTTAGTAGAATGCGTTCCAACCCTATCCAGGAGTATACAAGAGGTGCTGTATCACCATTGTTTCTTAAAGCTGAATAGTACTCCATGGTATACATATACCACATTTTATTAATCCACTCATGTATTGATGGACACTTGGGTTGTTTCCACATCTTTGCAATTGTGAATTGCGCTGCTATAAACATTCGGGTGCAGGTGTCTTTTTCATAGAACGACTTTTGTTCTTTGGGGTAGATGCCCAGTAATGGGATTGCTGGATCAAATGGTAATTCTACTTGTATCTCTTTAAGGTATCTCCATATTGCTTTCCACAGAGGTTGCACGTTGACTCTTTTCTCTTGGGTCCTAGCATATTCCCTGAGAAATGGGGTAATTTAGATGCTCGGAAAGGCAAAAGGCTCTGTATAAACTTATTTTAATATACATGGCACAGGGGTCACGTTTCTGTTAAATCCCAATAAACAGGGTGAGGGTAGCTTAATCCATGAACACAGACGGCATCAACCCATTGCTTTTCACCTGACAGTGTTACAGTTTTATGGCCAGAGTTTATTTTGCATCATCTTTCTTTAGCTCTTTCAGTTTAATTACACAAATATGAGAAGCAAGTAAATGGTGGAGAATTAAGAATTCGGAGGACAGGGGGAATCGCTGGACTCGTAAAATCTCTTAAGTATATCTACATTATCTTTCAAATTAAATATAACTTTGCAAAGACATTTGCCGACCTTCACAATATGACCTCAATCATCATTTGCTAGCATTCTTTTCCATTTCAACCATGTGCTTTGCATTGCCTGCTCAGTAGGAGATTGGATGGCAATGAGAAACTCATAGTCTTTTATTAAAAAATATTTTTATTGTAAATAAAACACAAAATAGAGAAATCCGCATGAGTCCAATGCATGGCTTGGTATATTGTATGTTTATATATTGTATAAATGTTGTAGAAATATACACATATACACAATATATATACCTATGTGTTGTATACCAACCAGGACAAGAAATAGAATTTTGCCACCCCAAAAAACCCTTTATATGTTTCACCCAATTACAGCTCTTCATACCCCTCATAAATAATCATGATCCTATTGTCATAATCATTTCTTTATATCTTTAAAAATACATTTATCACCCAGTATGCATCTTTGAACACTATAGTCTAGTCTTACCCATTAGAAAAAAATTTATGTATCTTTTAACTTTCTTTTAATCTGTAAGTTCCTCCTTAATTCCTTTCATTTCCTTACAGTTTATGCTGAGGAACCAGGGCCATTTGGCCTTTACAGTTCTCCTGAGCCTGAGTTGTGTGTACTACACACTCAAAGTGCAGTTCAATGCATTTCCTGCAAATTGGTACCTGGGACTGGCTCACACTCAGGTTTGATCACTTTGGCATGATGATGGGTGATGTTTGGCAAGGCTACAATCATTATTGAAGCTCAAATTGTCCCACTTTAGCTAGTGAGGACCTCTATAAGTCGGTTCTTGAGTCCTTCTGTCGATGCCTTAAAAGCCTTTGATAGCTCCCCTGCTATCTGGTAATATAAGACATTTCAGGCTTATCTTGTACATTTCCTGCCTTAGGCTTGGAATGAGCCATTTCTCCAAGAAGCCCTGCTTTCTTAAGGTGAAAAATCCTATTTGAAGACTAGAATCTGAGTGCAAGGCATGCTCATTGGCATTTGGTTGGTCATTGTTTCTTAACCTTTTATAGAGGATAGGATTAAGGATACACACATACACATACCTACACACACAAAGTTCATTTTAGCACATATTTTATGAACTTATGAGTTCTTACCAATATTCCAATTCAAATTTACTATTATAGGGTTTTATTTAATCCCTTCTGCATTGCATTTATATCTCCTTCCTTCCCTAAGAATCTTGACTTTCAACGACACTGGATAATAAAATTAGAATATCTCAATATTAATCATTTGTTGTATTACATTATATGCACAATAGTCTTAGAAGGACAATACAATACTAGTACCAAATGAAGTTATTGAAAACATTAAAATTTTTTTTGCATATGAGTTCCTTCATTTTAAAATAGTTGTGCAATGTCTGCATTGTCAGGGCATATAGCCATTAGATACTCTGCTCTTCACCTGTTAGCCCCCTTTAAGACTTCAATCCACAGACAACTATATATTTAATATTCACCACCAGTCCTTATGTTGATAGTCTCTAGTCATTTTGGTTGCCTGAAGCTCATTTTCTAGTATGTTCCTCAGATAGGAATCATAGGAAACATTCCCTAAGTTCTTGTCTATATTCATAACAGTTGTTTATGCTTGCAAGTTAGTTTTGCTGGATATAAAATCAATTTCTTTCTTCTAGTATATTAAATAAGCTACTCAATTTTCTTCTAGCCTAAATAAAGCATTTGCTTTAGAAAAATATGATGATGATTTAATTTTCTTTACACTAAAAGCTCCGCACCTTTTTTTGCCTAGAAACCCAAAGATTTTATTAGAGTATGTCTTGCTATTGGTCTTTTGGGGTCAATATTTTCAGGTATATGGCATAATTTTTCAATATAATTTCAATTTTTTTGTACTTCAGGAAAGTTTCTTGAATTATTGTTATTAGCATTTGTTTGTTCCCTTGCTTGTATTTCTCCTTCAGAATCTCTTGTTATCCATGTGTTCAATTTTCTTTGCCTGTGTTCATTATTTTTCTCTTTTTCTTATGTCCTTTTTATCTCTTTATTTCTTTTTGATTTTTTAATTTTCCTCTTTTTCATATTTTATATTTATTAAGAGATTATCTGTTTTGTTTGTTTCTGGTTAAGTTCGTGTTGAAATGATTTCTTTTCTTTTATTCCTAATTCTTTTCTGAGTCCTTTCACTGTATTTATGAGCTTTTCTAATTGGGTGGTAGTGTTCTTTTTCATTTTTTATCATTTCTTAGTATCCTTACACTTCCTTTGAAATGATAGGTTACAGCTTTGATCTGTTTTGTGGGAATGTCTTTCCAGCGTGCTATTATTGTCTCTGGGGATGTTATTCTGCTCCTTATTCTATTTTGTAATTATAATAACTTTGTTTGGGATTTGACCTTGATACTTTTCCATTTTTCATTTTATGTGAAATTAATTTTTCTGATATACTAGAATGAGGTGCAGTTCAAGAAATCCTACTGACTTTACAGAGCTTCCTTTTCTGTGTGTGTGTGTGTGTGTGTGTGTGTGTGTGTGTGTGTGTGTGTATAGTTTTTAAAAATATGGTGGATTGCTTCCTCGAATTCCCTGGCTGTTTTCTTCTCATCCATGTTGGTCTAGACCTTCCCTTTCTTTTAGCTCTCCTGTTCTATATGGCTCCAGTTTGACACCACTCTTGGCTGTTGGCTGTTGGCTATTTTAGGGTTCTCTTGTTCTCAGGTCCGTAGATGCTACTCCCATTTGTCTCCTCCTTCTCCCCCACCCTTCAGATTCTAATTATATGCAAGATTTCTGGCTATTGGTGGTTTGCTTCATTATCTTGTATTTTGGAGTTCAAGAGGAAATTTCATCTCCTAGTTTTGTTTTAAACGTTGATCATGGATTTTGTTAGCTAGTTGCTGTATTTATATAGCAGTCAAAGTATTGATAAACTATGCTGCCATTGCTGCCAACATCTTTCCAGAATCCTGTACCCTCTGAGTCTTGTAAGCAGTGCTTTTTATGATTAGTGGCATACATCTGGGAAACAGCAGCCCAGGAAAAGGGATGTAGCCTGGGCCTGCAGAACGCCTTAGTTATGGACCCCTGAACACAATCTCAGTGGCACTATATTCTAGACAACTCAGCTAGTCAGTCCAGAAATGGAACGAATCTTGTACAGTTTTGTTTTTTTTTTTTTGTTTTGGTATAAATTCAGCTTCCTTCCTTGAAACATGAGTTTCTGTTTATACCCAGAGTTCTTCCAGAAATGGAATAAATGGACCTATAAAAATAACCATAATAACAAAAGATGAAATATAAATTATAATATCTGGTTGAGTACATTACTCAAAATAGACTAACTGCTAAAACAAACACCCTAAATATTTTGATGTCTTAATATATTTATCACTTATGCCGCCATCTAACATGGATTGGCAGGGTTTGGTGAGTAGGGTGCTCTGCTCCACATAGTTATTCAGGGATCTGGGGCCATCCTCGAGGGCCTCAGAGTTGGAAGCATCAAGAGAAAGAGAACATGGAGGATCTCAAGAAAGGATTTTAGTGGACAGTGATGTTATATATAATTTCCCGTGGCCAGCATTCAGTCATGCAGACCTGCCTGAGAGCAAGGGAATTTGGGAAGGGCAGCTAACTGTGTGCCCAAGAAGAAAAGGAAATAGGGTTTGGCAAGCCCAGGATCTGCCATAAGGAGGAAACGAGACAAGAAAAGAGTAAGGAATATTTTACCAGGGTAACCAAAGGCATTTCAGCTAGACAAGGATTGTTTAAAGACCTGGATGCAGGGAAGAGTACACTGGATTTGGAAAACAAAGACTTTCGATATGGTTGGAGTTTCACATGAAGTCTGACAGGGAGGCTGGGGCAGCCTCATAAGAAGGGTTTTGAATGTAGTCTAAGGATTCTAAACCTTATCCTGCATGGAAAAAAAAAAAAAAAGCTACTGGTGGTTTCTAAGCAAGGGAGTGGCATAATCATATTTGTGTTCTTAAAAGTTAATTCCAGCCCCCAACTATTACCAGCAGTGTCTCTGAAATGGAAGAGGAAACCTATTCTGAACCTTTCTTGATCACACACCTAGTCATCCAAACCCAGGAAAAACTGGACTCACCTCTGCCTGTGCCCATCTAAATCATGCTTACTTGGTAGGCTCCCATTTATGCCACAATCACAACCAGAGTCTGCAGCGAGTTCTATAAATTCAGACTGGAAAGGTAATTTCAGATCCAACAGGGCCTGTGTTGTTTCACTGATATTATAATCAATGACTGTAGCTCCCTTTGAAGCTCATAAAGTGACCTCTTTTGACATTGATTTCTCATCTGTTTTTTTCTTTGACCTTTCTTCACCTCCTATGTCTCTTTATTTGCTAAGGCATGGCATTTCATTGCCAGGCAGCTGTATAATGACCACAGTAGCCATACATTTAGCTTTGTTCAGGTCATTACTACCTAAATAGACACTGTTGTGGCAAGATCTGGTGTTGCAACCTTCTCGGAGGGAGACTGTTTTTCTTCCATTGGAAGATACCAGAATATGCTGTTCGGTAGTCTTTGCATAGACTATCATCTAGGAAGGTTGTCACACATATTTTGTCCTTTCTTTTGAGTAGATCCCCACATTGAGAAAACCTCAGGAAATGATCACAAGTGCCATATCGACTCTTACATGGACATTTCGAAGACATTTCTGAGTCTTGGTAAAAGCCCGTATGAGGTTAAATAGGAAGGTAAATGAAATGTGCATCTTCTTCGGAGAAGTGTGTGGTTTTTCTGGCATTTATGCTCCCCCCAATATGACCTTTAGAAGAGAATATGATCGATAGCCTATTGGATCATCTCTAGTCTGGCTGTCAAGTCCAGGAGGGGGAAGTTGAGAGATTTTGATAAAAAGCACCTGAAATGGCTAAGTGCAAACTTAGTCGAAAAATACTCATGCTTTTTCAATAGTTTCCAGAAGGTTCCCAAGCACGTGATGTATGATGGGCTTTTTCATTGTGGGCATCTGCTGTCTTTGCCTAGCTCAACATTCCAGTGAGGTTTTTTGTTTTTCCAGAGCTCAAAACCGAACATGTCAGCAGTGAGCAGCCACCCAGCTTTGTAAAGAATGCCACGGCTGACAACTTCACAGCTGCTGAGGAATCGGCTGAGCCCTTCTTGTAAAGCAGTACCATACACAAGAGCCTTTGTGCCATTGGGACCCACCATGGAGTTTCCAAATGCCCTTACTCCTGGAAAAATGTGCCAACCCCTCCTTACCATGTTGCCTCAGTGTTTATAGCCAGCCCTCTGGTGGTTCTCAAAAGAACACAAAGGGACTCTTCTTCTATACTATCAGAGTAAAAAACAAAACAAAACAACCACATTTTAGGAACGAAACCAATGATTTATTTGTCATGCCACTCATTGTTTGAAACAAAAGAAATAATTTTGGTAACATATACAAAATATTTGGATCAATATTTATTCTTGAATAATCTGTAGGTGTCTAATGACTAGAACAAGAATCACACAATTTTTCTATAGCATTTTGAGGGTTTTTTTCCCCCAACCACATTAAAATATGCAATTTTGATATGACTAAGGAAGAATGAAGGAAGCGAGGTGAAAGAAAGGTACCTCTTGATCTCCATGTTCTTCGTCAGGTGATCTATTTATTTTTATCAAAGCTCCCATAATATGCAAAATCCCTCTTAGTGATTAAGGGTGACTAGTCCATGGACCCTGGCTGGAAGACACAAGATTTCTTAACCAGCTGCCCCAGATTGCCTCTGAGAAACCATTTAAGGAATGTCCTGCTGTTGTCAATTGTCACCATCAACCAGATTACTGTCCTCTTTACCCCTCACCTCAATAAGGAGGTAGAAACTACCCTCTTCTAGAAGTGCTTATTTGGTGATTGACTAGCAGTTGCCCCTTTGTAAGTCTCCAAATTTTCAATGGAGTCAGAAGGAGCTTGTGGTTTATTTGAAGAAACTCTTAGATATTTTGTCAGAGATGTTACCAAATAACATCTGTGTGTGTTCTGAACACACAGATACCTCTTAGATCATTTTAGAAAGATGGCGAGTGAGACAGTAACATTCCAACATGAATGTATTATGTGGTTATTACTTGACTTGTAACAAAGAATTCACTAGGAATGATTTACAGATAGAGATTCCTTGAATGTTGATGTGTTTAGTCACTATCAAACCAGCCCCAGCATCTGCCGCAGGGTTGCCCAATGTGTCTTTGGGTATCATTTTGTGGACTAAATCTTAAGGTTGATCTGTTTTGAATCATCTCAATTCATTCTGTGGCACTACTGCTAAAGGTGCATAAATGCTTTCTTTACAGTTTTAAAATTGAATCTCAAAATCCAAGGTATATTTCCATTTTACATTCTTAGTATGTCTTACTCTACACCTTGAAATAATTCTGATCAGGTACTTTATCTAAGGTCTTTTCTGTGCTCTTGCTATAGTTATTTTCACAGAACGTCTGTGGTTTTTATAAATGGGAAGTAGAACTCCTGATAGGTTAAGTTGTTTTTGCATATGGCCACTCATCTGTTTAAAGCATGGTCAGGACGTAACCCAGGTATCTTGTCTCTCGGGCCAACTCCTATTCCATATGGTTCATTTCTCTCTCTCTCTCTCTCTCTCTCTTCTTACTGCAGAAAATGGAACAGTGATTGTTTCAGAAACATAAGTAAAGGATGGCCCATGCCAGTGGGCATGCATTGATTCATAATCATTGCCCTTTTAATGTGAACCTCCAGCAGATGGAAAATTGTTTGGATGTTGCAATAACAGCAAAAATAATATTGGCTTACTCTCAGCTTTTGCCTAAAGAAGCCCAAGAAGCCTGTTTCTTGTAATTAGAAGGTGTGTGTGAATCTGAACAGTAGGACAGAGTCAGCCATTGTAAGTATTAACTGATTCACCTTTTAGAAGTGACAAGTGAAGAATCAGCGTAAGGTTGCCTGGAGCTTTCTTTAGGATAATACCCAAAGGGAAACCCTCATAGATTCAAGCCAAGAATTATCAAATGACCCAGTCTTACTGCCTCCCCCAGCTCCATTATCCACTCCTTTCTCTCTTGTCTCAGAACCACCTGAGGACATGTAACTGCTGACTTCAGCTTCCTGGCAAGTGCATAGGTCTTAGATCCTGGACATGAAATAAGGAGGAAGAAAGTCTTTCAAAAACCTTTCTTCCATGATTTCTTTTTTCCCTTTGTCAGCCTACATGCACACCTAAAAACTCCTCCTCTTTCCACCTTGGAATCTGTTCTTTTCACTGATTCCTTCCCACACCTGGCTATTTCTAATCTGAATGGCCAAAGCGATGTTCCTTGATGGGAGCAGTCATCTTAAACAGCACTATTTTTATCATTTGGAGCCCAAGAAGGGTCTTCTCAAAGCAGATGCTGACATTCAAGCCCAAGTGCCACAGCTATTCCCAGACTTACTGATTAATTAGTTTAGTGATTCATCTATTTTGGTAGGAGTCTATCTGCTGTGACTATTTATAAACAAACACGTTGAGGAAAAGGCAGTGGCTAACGGAACAGAAGAGGAGATGGGGTCCACATCTCAATTTGGGCTGAACTTCCACCTCCTTCCTTGAAAATCTTGCTCTTTCAATCATAAAGTTGCTCTGAGAGTGTTGGCTATTGGAGGTTGGCATTTCCTTAGTTGATTCTCAATCACTTGCCTCTCTATGGGGTTTCTTTGAACATGAGGTGAGGCTTGGCTTCCCTGCCACCAGCCTCCAGGTGAGAGATCATTCACACACAGTCTGTCTGGCTCCTCTGCTATTCAAACTTCAGTTATCCCCAAATGACCTAGGACTTCAGATGATAAAACTGCACAGGTTATGTGGTCTATCCCAGCTAATAGAAAATAATGTCATTTTTCTGGGGAAGGGCTATATTTTATCAAGAGCATTCTCATGCATAACCTAATTTTTGTTGGACTGCATCTCGTTTTACTACTTCAGCAACTTCCCTGGGCCAAAGAATCCATTTATTAAGCTGTGTTGCCAGAAGTTCTTTTTCACCCCCCTGGCTCAAATATCTTGGCACATCACTGTAGACGATCCTTGAGGTCCAGGTCAGAGGATCACATAGGTAAGATTGCCTTCTAATAAGGTTCTTTGACATCTCAGTTATTAAATTCCCTCGAATGGAGTTCAAGCACATCTGACTTGCAGTGAAGTTTGCTCCATGTGGATAATGCCCTAAATCTTCCGTTGCGACGTGTTCTTGTATTTCTGCTCTTCTTCAGAGATTTACTTACTTGTGCAGCATGAGGCCACCTGTGTCTCAGAGGTAAGCCCTTTCCATACAGTCTTCCCGAATGGGAGCAGAGAAGACCGGTTTTCACTTCATTTTCTGCCCCATTCTGGCTCATTTTCTTTTCTTGTGGCCTCTTTCTTCTGGCTGCCAGAAAAGCTGCTGTTGACTTCTAACAAGCGGCACTGGCTGGTCTCCCTGGACTGGAACCAATTCTAGTGCAGCCTGTGGCATGAGAATGGGGTGCTAGGAGCTCGGGCTGCAGCCATGGCCTAGGAACTGGGTGGAGGGCACTGCCCAGGGGGAGGTCATGAGCGCCCTCTGTGAAGTGAGCTCCCAGTTCACCTCCAGATCTTCCTGACAGGACTGGTGGGCACACAAGTTATTCTTTCCTTTTCTCTCCACTTCTGTGTGACTGCCTTATCACCTTTTCAGAAGAAAGTCAACAGTTTCTTCCCTTTGTAGAAATAATATTTTTTCTCTTTTCCCTTTAGTTATTCTTTGGTCTCAAAGAGACATGATTCTTGGTTTTGTCAATCTCCTCAGTCAGCATTTACCAAATGATTTCCTGCAGATTCTAATTCTATGAGATGGAGAAAAGTGTACCCCTGACAGATAAGTTAAGGACACTGTGCCTACTCCATTCTGCCCCTTGGAGAGTCACAGTAACGTAGTAAAGGCTCTGAGAATTCCTGCAGTGGGAAATTAGTTTGTTTATGTGATCTAGAATTTCCTAGGGATAAAAGTCCTTGTCAGGGAAGGCTTATCTAAGGAAGAAATAGCTAAGTTCTGACTTAAGTGATGAATAGAATTTGGAGTGAGGGAGGAGCTTTGGAGGTAACATTCTGTGCCAAGAGAATGCAAGTTCAAGAAGCTCTGAGACCACTGTGGCCACAGAATAGTGCCCTAAAGTGACAGAGTAGCTAGCTGAGGCAGGAGGTAGTGGTGGAGAGCATAGGAGGGCCTGATGTTGAAGCCTTCTTGGATACATTAAGGATTTTGGTTGCTATCCAATGGGCAAAGGAAAACCTGGGAAGGATTTTCACAAACTACATGGTAAACTTTAATATGCATTGTCAAAAAAAAAAAAAATAATAATAACTACTCTGGCTACCAGTTGAGAGCGTATAGTGGGTAGCCAGCATATGTTGCAGAGTTGAAAATTTACTCACGCTGTACTCAGATGTGTAAGGAATATGTAGGCTTCTTCATATTCTATGGCTGCTGTGATTTTTCTTGTAAGTTCCTACTCCAGTAAGTAATACATTATATCCTAATCTCTCCCAGTTACATTTTGTTTCCTTTCGTTGGAAAAGGCCCCTTGCAGGTAACTTCTCAGGCAGTTGGAGTGGGGGAGCTTTCTGTGCCTGAGGCATTGGTGGAAGGGGGCCTGGTTTCTGTAGGTGAGTGTTTGGGTGGCTCTCTGGGTCCTCCATAGCTACTGCCCTTTGCAAGAATGGTGCCCTCTTTGTCTGCCTGGTCACTGCTGCCCCACGTCCATTTTCTGCTGAACTCTGTGGCTGCTGAACTCAATGTCTGTTCTAAGTCAGCTTGGTTAAGGCCTGGGATGCTCTTAGCTGCCTCATTTGCACCTGAGCCCTCACTGGCATTATTGCATCATGGCTGTCTGAAGTCTGGCTCTGTGTTTCATCTGGAATCTAATATGGTACTCTCTACCTCCTGGCCCCAGCCCCTGGTAGCCTCCCCAGCTAGCACCATCCGTGACTGTCCTTGTCCCTCCACAGAGCACACAGGACCTTCTGGATCCTTCTGTACTACACTGAAGCCAAGGGAGCAACTGGGAAGCTAATCTCAGGCTTTCTCTCTGCTTACTCATGCATCCCCTCACCTTGACTTTGCTGGGCTGCTCAGGTTAGGAGGTAGGGAGAACCCTGCAAGACGGCTTCAAATAGGAAGTAGAGAAAACTCTTTACACGCCTACCTGCTCCAGCATGTCAACCCAGAGAAATGAGTCAAGGCACATTTCCATGGTCTGCTACTGCTATCTCTGTCCATCTTCTTCCTCCCCTGACATCTTGGCCTGGAAATGTGAGCTGGTGCTTTCCTCTAGTCCCATTTTATATTCTCTCTCCCTTGGCCCATAGTCAAACACTATAATCTGGTATAAAAGCCAAAGCGCTTAACTATGGGATTTAGAATTCCTTTTCTCTCTCTCTACAAAGTTTGGCTTTTGAGGCTTCTGTCTAGCTACAGAGATCAAGTCAGCTTTGAGAGTCAAAGCTGAACGATGTCTTCTTTCTTCTTGGTCGTTCCCACCTACTCCCCCCATTGGGACAATAATCCTCAGGGCTCAGCTGTGAAAATGGATAGGTACAAGAGAATATAATTTAATGTATCAATTTATTATTTCCAAAGTCTCCCTGTTAAATATAGGAACGAGGTCTGCTGAAGAAGATAGTCATAGCTTGGACTTGAGTAATGACAATAGAGATAGAGAGAAATTAATGGATTAGAAAAATATCTAGAAGGTAGGATTGACAGTACTTAGTGTTTGATTAGATGCAGTGAGTTGATCGAATGTGAGAATCCCAGGTTTCTGGTTTGCATGGATGGATGGTGGTGCCATTTGCTAAGATGCAAAACACTGGAAAAGAATTGGTTGGGAGGACTAACCTATTTTTGGACATGCTGAATTTGAAGTTCCCGTGAGACATCCAAGTGGAGAAACCTAGTAATCACGATATGTAGGATATACAGATTTATAGCTCAAAATGGATATTTCTATAGGCAGTCACATTATAATCATAAGGTTGGTTGAGAAGTGTTCAACTAGAAAAGTGATAACTAGATTATTCAAATCATAGATACTTTAATGCAACCATGACACTGTAGGCACAGGCTTACCATTGAGAACAGATGATAAGTCTTAATAAGTCTATTGGTTAATGCTCCTTCTCCTATAGCATATCCCATGGGTGATCACTCTGCCTCCCTTTCTAATGAACACATCCTTCATTCACATATATTAATATATTCAGTTAGGTTACAGCAAGTCTCTCCAACCAGGGAATAATTTTGTCTCTTTCCAATGATGTCACATATCTCCATTCTAATCCCATTCTGTGTTACTCTTAAGATCTTACTTCCAAAGGTCAACTTTATTTCTAGTATTACTGTATGCACCAAATATTTGAAAAAAAAATGTTGGTGGAGAGATGAAGCTAGAAACATAAGTAGGAATTAACTAATTAGAAGATGTTTGGACTTTATCTGAAGGTAAGTAATGGAAAGCCATAAGGATTTTAAGCCAGGGAATGAGTAACCTAATTTGGGTGTGCTTGACTAATGTGTCTTTCTTGATCTAATGCCAGTAGGTCGATATATTCAGTCAATTCAACACCTATTTATCGATCATCTCTTTTGTATAAGATACTGTGCTGGGTGCTATAGGGACATAAAATTAAAAGTTAAGACAATATCTTCTGTTATTAATGCTAGTATCCATCTGGGGTACAAGTAGAAAAAGTTAGCACTAATTTTGGGTTTTATTTGTAAAGGAATGCACTTCATAGGATCTCAGTGCTTCCTGACATAATTCCTTTTATTGGAGACATGCCTTAACTCTTTCAGGTCACGGCAAGCTCCACAGACATTATCTTTTTTGGCACTGGAAATGCCAGCCTGCTTGTTCTTGTTGTGTTCATCTTGTCATTTCGCAGGTTTATTTTATTTTTCTTCAGATCTCACATGGAAAGCCATCTCAATATATACTAACTGTATATTTTGATTTTATTTTTAAAGACAAAACAAAACAAAAACCCTCCAAAAACTAAAGAAGCAAACAGGCCAAAGACTTTTTTTTTTTTTTTTTATAAAAATTACGTATTTCAAAAGAAACATAGCAGCATAGACAGTGAACCTCTGAGGGAAAGAGGCAAAGGGATTGTTTCAGGGTTGGATTTTAACATCTCTGACCGGTTGGGTAAAAATTGTTTTGAAGATGTATTACATTGCCTGATCAAATGGAAAAAAATGGCACCTGCCATCGTATCTAGGAAACACCCAGTTAACATGGCCAAGAGCCACACACACTCTCTCCCACGTGGCCTCGCGGTGAGAACCTTCTGATATCCCATCCCTGGCAACTGAGCCAACCTCGTGCCTCCTCACAGAGACCGGCCATGTCAGAAGATTAGAGAAAGCTCTAGATTTGTCATTAGTTTCCTTTGGGAGTTCCCAAAATATAGTTAACGGATGATTTGTTCTTTCTAATATTTAACCTAGCAGGCCCCCCTTTCCTGCCACTTTGAATACCTGAGTCAACTTTGTAGATCCTTTCACTTTAAATATATGAGTCAGGAGGTTTGGTTGGAAAAGTGTTACATAAGAAATTTCTTTTGGATGCACTTCAAGGTTTTGTCAGTTGTTTCCTGAGTTTTGAACTTCCTGTGACCCTGTATTATGATTTTTTGTGTGTGTTTCCAATCCTGCAAGGGTTAATTTTCTTTGCTGCTTTTAGGGCTTGATATGAATCCTCCTATATTAATGTGGTTTTTGAAATGAAAAATCTCTACATGCACAAAGAGTGCCTTGGATAGTTTTGCATTTGCAAATAAAGCCCTAACAAATGCTCATTTAAAAAAATATATTTCCCCAGCTGAGCACATTAAGGCTATATGCTGCATCTTTGTATTCACTTCAATAAACCAGGTGTGCTTCTGGAGATTAGCTATTTTTTATAAAGAATGATTTTGAAATAAATGACAATGGGCTCATTTCTCTTTATGCTGAGGATAACATTAAAGGAAAACTGCTGTGATTAGTTTTAATATCTCAGATAGCTTAATGAGTACTTACTAAAAATGTGAGTGTGTGCGTGTGTGCGAGCATACAAGCACAGAAGGTAGATATATGTGTACACATGGGCCTGAATAATTTTCTCACATCTTAAGTAATACCTGTCAGGGATTTTAATAATCCAGTGCCAGTGAATTATGCCGGTGGCTGTTTTTGCTGAGGCTTTCGGCGGGAAGTCCATTTTCCTGTGGAGTTTTTTTTTTTTTTTTTTTTTTTGGGTAAAAAGTGCCCATCAGAAAATATGAAAACGGACTGGGATTTTATGTGTCATTTATAGTTGATGATTGTGTGCCTCTTTCTAAGTTATCCGGAGCTTCTTTTGCACTTCACGCCTCACCTGTCACGTGAGCGGAAGCGTAAGGGGTAGGTTTGGAATTGTTAGTATGCGGATTACGTTAGGAACCAGTAAGAGATCATTTAAGAGTCCCAAGAAGGGGCCACGCTAATTTAATTTAATATAGAAGAAACTCGGAGTGGGATGGGATTGTGTCATGACGTGACTTTCTAGTACAGTCCTGTAGTTAATGAACAGAGTGGGTACGTACAGATGGTGGGAGGGGTCCCGTGGTTGAGAAAGGCAGGTGGCAAGAGAGCCGGGGGTATCCGTGAGGCTAACGTGCGGTGGCTAGTCACAAGGACAAATCTGGGCAAAAACTTCCGTGTCGCCAAAGGGAGGGTAGTCAGTGGACAGAATGATGTCAGAGGGATCTGTTATATGTCCCTCTGAAGGAGGGCGAAGTGCCTTGGACTTCTGCTTTTCAAGGTCTGTTACCTAGTTCAGTAAGCTCGAGTAGTGATTATTGCTTTATTAGATCATTGACTGAGTCTTGAGATTATCCAATGTACAATAGTTAAAGGATCCTTAGTTTTGTTTGTTTGTTTTCTTTTTTCTTGCCCTTGGCTGTTTTACTGCTATGGCTATCTTTTCTAGAAATTGGAGAGAGAAAGGTAAAATTTAAATCAGGAAGGCTCCTCCCCACCCCGTCCCATCCCGCCTTTTTCTTATGTACAGAGCTCTGAGTAACGTTATAAATGAAGGGATGAGATTGAAGCTTTTATTAATACGTTTGGGTGAACATCCAGGAGAGACAGTTATTTATATTTTCTGTAATCCCAGATAATTGACCCTTAGCTCTACATTTTGAGTTCTTAGTTTTTGTCTTTTTCCTGTATGGGCACCATCTATAGAAAGAACATTAACACTTTGTCTTTAGAAATATAGCTTATGTTGTTGTCTATATGTATTTGAAGAGCCAGGATGTGGGTGCAAAAAAAAAAAAAAAAAAACTTTATTCTTTTGCCTCATCCTGAGAAGCTGGCTCGATGTGTGAGTAATGAAAATAAAAACAAAAATAGCTAAATTTAAAACTCTGGGTAAGATAATGGATCTTTAATAAAAGTACTGAGGAATGCTTGTTGTCACAAGATTCTTTTTTGGCTAGTGTAAGATGAAAAAGGGTCAACAATGATGTGTTTCATTTTAGGAAGTATGACTTGAGAATTTTGGTTAATTAGAGGTGAGTCGTGCAATATTCATTTATTATTGATAGGCTTTGAAAATGACGTGAACTTTTCAGGGTGAGTCTGGCAATTTTATATTGTTTGTGTAAATGGGAGAGAGAAGCTTCCTCTTTGTAACTGAACCCAGCTTCCTTCTTTCCATTTATGGAAAGCCTCTTTGAGGCCTAATTTAGCTGCAGTCGGTAAGGGCGGCTTACTTTGCTGGTCTAGAATTGGTGGTGTGATAGATGTATAAAGTTTGTCTCCTTTGCTGTTTCCTGATGTGTGTTGGGATTTGAGCATCTATACCTAGGTTATTATGGGGACTATTTGTGCATGTGTGTGTGAGTGCCAAGAGATGCTTAATGTTTGCCATTAAATTTGAACTGGACTTGGAAGCAGAGGAGAAATAGGAATTTATGAGAGTATATTTTAACATGTTTTCGAGGATACAGGGGGAGATATCAGGCCACGGAGTAATGGGTATATGCTATTAATATCCTATTCCAGAGAAGACAGTGTCATACCATGACAATGGATGGAAATGGTGGCTTTCTTCACTAGGAACTAGGAAGCACGCCTCATGGGACAGTGGAAAAGCTGACAATCAGCAGTTCCCTAGCTCTGTCACCAGAGTTCATCACTCCTTGCCAAATCAGAGCTTACTGGCTTCTTTCATTTAAATAAACCCTTTTGGAGAGCTTTTCTTTCTTTCTTTTTTTTAAATATGTGAACAGATCGGGTTTCTAATTTTAGCTCTGAGAGCTTATAGCAAGAATTAGAAACATCTCCAAACTCACTTGTTTACAAACACCTGCACCAATACTGTTTGCAGGTTTGGAGTGGGCCCATGGGCCTTTGGGGCAAGGAGAAAGGGGGAGCGGGGCGTCCCGGGAAGGGGTGGTGGAGTGCCTCTGTATTCTCTTACTGCTGCCAGACGCCAGAGCATATGCGGTGTGTGTGTCCCTGTGCATTTTTTCCTTTACTTCCCTCCTAGGTGAGTGCTTCGGGCCCCGACAGCAAATGCTCTGTGCCTGAGTCACACTGCAGAACTCTCCTTTCCTGGGGATCAAAGAAATTGGTGGTCAGTTGCTATTTGGGACAAGGTTAGATTTTAAATGACACCCTAGAGAGAAATTTTGGTGACTCATTTTAGCAACTCAGGATCTGCATTGGATAAATGCTTTCTCTATTTCCATAATTTCTATATTTATATGTCATTCAGCATACTGTATAGCTGAGTGATTCAAGAAAAACAAATAGAGAGAGCTATCCATAATATAAATAATTCTACATTTTATTGAAGCAGGAATACATATCTGTGGTTAGAGTGAGCCCACCTATTGAAGTGATGGGTTCTTTCAAACCGAAATGGAATGCTATCAGGGAGCATGAAAAGATGATAGCAGCACAGCGGAATGATAGGACTCTAGCATGGTACTTCTAGGTTTCAGATCATAAATGTCAGAGTGTTGAGAACCTACTGGGTGTATTGCTATGAATATAACTTTAATGGTTTCTTGGGACAAGCATAGTTATTCCCTTCAAAGAATGTAAAAAGATATTGCATGCCAAAGCAAGAGTTAAAATAAAAAAATAAAATTAGAACACACACTCACAGACCAATATCTAATTCTAATTAAAGTGGGGATTCTGTAGGAAACTAAGCAGGTGTGGGCTTTAGCTGTGACACTTGAATCTGCCAGCTGGTAGGGTGACAGTCAGATGCTTGTTTACTCTCTGATATCCAAGACCACTTAATGTTCCAGGGAGGAAACAAAGTAGAAACAATAAACAAAAACTGTGTATACTGGGCTTGTTGTGGAAACTGATTTTTCCAGAGAAGCAGAAGATGGAAAATTTACTTTCTGAATCTAATTTGGACATAGCTAGCTTCTTTACTGTCATACCCGGGATCAATTAGATTAAATGACTCTTTTAAGTCTCTACTGAGCCTATTCCTTTTAAAACTACGTACTGTATCATTTGTGGATGGATGTATATGCATGTGTGTGAGTGTGTATACAGACATTCTTTCAACTCTTAAAATGCACTACCTTTATACCAACTTGCAATGAATGTTTAAAGGATTTAATGCATTTGCTGTCTTGTATCAGAAGAATGATGGGAGATTAGATGAGGAAAAAGGGCTTTTGGCACAGCTTGCAGGCTGTTATTTTCACCAACTGTGGTGTCAGCTATGATCTTTTTACAGTGTTTCTGACTATGGGGCCTCTTAGCTAGAGATCCCTGGGTTTCTGTGATTTAATTTTTTTAAAATAAAAAAGATGAGAATATTTTTTCATACTTTTACTGAGCACCCATTCTGTGGAGAGTTTTAAACTAAGATGTGGCAGGGGGCGGGGGGAGGTGTTGAAGGAAAGTAATAGAACTAAATGTAAGAGATTATCTTAGCTGTAGAGGTTTCTCAGTGCAAAAGAGAATAACTGAATATACTGTAGGGCGAAGGGAGGTATTTCCAGAAACAGCAAATAAACCACAGAGTGCTCTATGTTGAAGTCATTGATCTGGTATGCATTTCCTTTAAGCCCAGGAAAAGTTCTGAGCCTCCATCTGTGTTGCTTGGAGTAGGCCCAATAGCATTTATTGAGTACCACTGTGTGCCTAGCACAGGAGCAGGGAGTAGGGTTTCGATTCAAATTGGTTTGGTTCAAATCTCAACCCAAATGCCTGCTAATAGGGTGTTACCTTGAACAACTTACCTAACCTTCCTAATCCACAGTTTTCTCATAATCAAAACGAACTATCTCACAGGATTTCCTTGAAGGATAAAAGTATACTAGCATTGTGAAGATATTTCACAGGAGAGGAAAAAAATTAATTGTTGGTAGAAAAATCCTGAAATATTTCAAAACTAAAACTCTCAGCAAAAAAAAAAATAATAATAATAATTGATTGCTAACCTACTGCCATAAAAGTTTAACTAAAGCAACAGCTTTACTCATTATATCCCAGAGAAACAAAATGAATAATTTGAAGATAATTATGAAATTCCAGTCCAAGGGCAGATGATGTCGGAGAAACAGGGGGTGCCTCCTTCTCTGTGGAGATGAAAGTTGAGGTGACACAGGCATCCTCTCATCGGACTGTACGCAGGGGGACAAGGCAGTGACTCCTGGCTTTCTCCGTGACACCACAGAAGAGACACATATGAACTCACCAGCTGAGTGACTATTTTCTTCCATGACCAGAACAAATATCTACTCAAATAACCCATTTTGAAACCACTAGCCTGAAATTTTAAAATAACTTAGTGTCAAAGTTCTTATGAACCAGAAGGCAAGAACATGAGAGCAATGATGTACATTGTGTGAGATGTCACTACATTAAAATTGGTCTAGCTGTCCTTGCCACCCGTCACCTTTTCTCTGTCTCTGTCTCTCCTTCTCCCTCTCTCTCTCATTCTTTCTCTGCTTCATGTGGGGTGTAGGTGTGTGTGTGTGTGTGTGTGTGTGTGTGTGTGTGTAAGGGGAGGTTATCTTTATTTCCATGTGTTTCCACGGAGCCCAGTCTACAAAGCTTAACACAGAGTTGATGTGGTTATGTCGATCACTCCGACTGTGTACAGAATACTGCTCCTCAGGAGGCATTGGGACAGGGTTAAAAAACCAAGTACAAATTACAGGGTGAAGACAGTATTTAGGTGCTTTAAAGGGGAACTTACGGATTTAGTTAAATCAGAAAAAGTATAAAACATTTGGAGTAATGAAAATAGTCTTCTTTAAAAAAAAGGGGAGGGTGGTCAATGTCTACTTTATCTGGGTATTAAAGAGGAATCTCAGGAGACCATTGGTAAAAAGGAAAACGGACTATTTGTCATCAGGGAGTCGCATCAGGCCCATTGGGACACTTGTCATTGCTTTACTCGGTTTCTGCAGAAGCATCTCAGCCTTGCGGACCAGAGGAAGCGGCCTGGAAGTGAGTCCTTGGGCGTTGGCGGGGAGATTCTCCTCTGGTGCTCAGCTCACAGCTCTCATGACTGAGGAGAGCTAGAGAGGAAGAAGGTCAGCGCCAGCTTGGGAGAGTGTTGCCGTGCTGACTGACTGGCCTCCCATCACGGGCGCCACTCTTATTAACGGGGAAGGACTTCGGCCAGAGACAGAAATGTGACTCAGACTAACGTGGGGATCCTGGGTCTCCTTAAAACTCTGGCAAGTTGTTTGTGGTTCTTTTGGAGTAGCTCTGTCTGCAGCTCCTGATTTTTCCACAGAATCCTTAGAATTTTTACTTCATTCAGGTGCTTGATTTTTGTATTAAACCTAAATATCTTATTAAATATTACAGGGCCTGGTGATTTTTTTTTTTCCTGACTATATCTCACTTTTGTGGACAAGGATATTTGTAAGGGGCTGGTCTTGTGGGGAAGACTGTCTGGGGGAGAAAACTGTAATTTAGTAACAATACAGGCCTTCTTCGAGATGGGCAGTATGGATGGAGTCCCCTCGGCCTCATTCCTCAGTTTCTGATTCCTCATGTACCCGCTAGGACTAGTAGTTTACAACAATAGCTATTCTTTATTGAGACTTTGCAGCAACACTTTGCTCAGCACCTTTTATACATCATCCATTTAATTCTCACAGCAATCCTAGTGAGGTAGATATTATTAGTTTCATTTCGACAGTGATGAAACTGAGACCACATCACGTCAAGAAACCTGGCCAAGGTCGCACCGCTAATCCACCGGGATTTGAACTCTCGACCAGCCTGCTCTATCTTGCTGTCCATCTACAAAGAGGATTTAACATTTAATTAGGAGGACTTTTTAAATACTTCAAACATGTTAAAAATAAAGTAATATATAGATACATAGAAGGTGTTATTTTCCATTTATTCCGTACAACACAGGAAGGAAATCCTAGTTCTTGACCCTCAAATTTATGATGTAATGTTCCATTGTGGATTGTTTGCCACAGCCCCTCTGTGTTGTTAAAAGTACTTTTGAGCATACAGTGTACTTGGTATTCCATACCACGCACTGCAGCCTGGATCCTGTCCTCACAGAGCCTCTGGGCAGGGGACCCGAGAGGAGCAGGAGATGCATGGCTGGCGGCTGCCTCACCTTGCTTCCCTGCCTTTAGCTGGCTCCCACCTTTGCTCACCTGTATTAAAACAATTTTGTGGGAGAAAGTTGGCTTTTATCTTGGGGGAAGCAGTGATTGTCCTAGTGGTTCAATGTCAGCACCCCGAACTACAGAACAACGTGCTTAATTGTTTTGTGGTCAAAGTAAAGCTTACTGCAGAGTGCCAGGTCCCCCAGTGGTTCACAGGACTACGCTCGATTGGGGGCAAACGTCCTCCATGCCTGTCTGAACTTGACTCAGGTGTGGCAGGGTTTGAGGTAGACCATGGAGGACAAAGAATTTTCAAAAAGACACATGTCAGAACATTAACAATAATCATTTCCAGAATACTCCAAAGTGTGACTTGGACATAAAAGGAGTTCATAAGGTAGGAGGGAGAATTTCGGTAATATGGGAGAAACCGGACTGTCTTCAACATTCAGAGGCCGACTCTACTTACTCTAATCTCACCGAGCTCACAGGCATGGAGAGGTGCGTTGGTAGTTAGCTAAGGTTGGAAATGGCCTTTTTTAGAATGAGTAGACCTGGGCCCTGCAGAAGAGGAGACAGGTGCTTCTGCCAAGGCGGGCAGGGAGAGTAAAGGGCTAGGACACAGCAGCACTTTTTTTCCTTTCACTGTCTTCCCTCTGTCCTGGGCAGGGGCCACTTCCTCTCCCCTAGCAGGCTCCATTCTGGGCAAAGCCCTTGCTGAGATCTTGACACAGCACTCAGCCATTGCTAATGAGGTTTCAGGGGTGCCTTTCTAATATAAATAAAGGATTATAGGTGCACCCCCTTTTCATCTCCTGCTCCCTCCCATAAGCCTTAGTCATGGGTTGCTGCAGGCACGTGGCCACAGGGGACCGCCTATGCCTAAGGCTATCAGTGGAGATAGCTATTTAAGAGGTTTTACTTTTACATCTGAGCAGCCAAATTGTGCATGTAACAATGGGGACCAATTATTGCACAATAGAGCATCCCCGGTGAAACAGAGAGAGTGTGTGTTTAATATGCAGTGAATGACACCATCTTTTCCTAAACAATGAGAACATTTCCATAGCACTTGGGAGAAGGGGAATTCCATTTTTAAAGTTTCAATTGTTCGTGAAAGTGATAGGTACTATCATTTCATCCCGGGGTTTCAAAACAATCGCTCCCGAATAATGAAACAAATAATAAAATATCTCCATTTAGGTTCATGTGTATAAGATACATAACTTTTCCGGGTTGAGGTATCGTTTATATGCCCTTTTCTTTGGAAGCTGGATTGTATTGGGTTCTATTTTATCTCCAGTTCAAGCCATTACAATGCTGAACAGTTTAAAACACTTTTAAAAATCCATCCTATTGATGGCTGTTGTCTAGTCGTCCTGAACTGAACATGAATCTTGAGTTGAGAATCCTCATTTCACTCAAGGTTCTTAGAGTCTACTGTGTTATCTTCCATCAGACATTACTGGGAAGAATGCTATCCTCTCAGCATATTTTAAAGGCGACAAAGTGAGACCCAGAAATGTTAAGGGATCTGATCCAAGATCATAAAGTGAAAGAACTAAATGGTTAGTGGAGAACTTACTGAAAATTTAATTTATAATAATTAAAAGGCAATGAAAGTAGGAGAGGCAAAAATTCAACATGTAGCTTATTAAAGAAGGTATTTCTATTAGAAAATCGTGATTAGCATTGCATTCCTTCTATAATGTGGTAGCATATTTTTTATTGGTCAGATTTAAAGTGACCAACTCATCTAGGTTTGCCCAAGCTGAGGATCAGAGAGGCTAAGGAATATGCCCAAGGTCAGCAGACTCGATACTAGAACTCAGATCTCTAGACCTGCTAGTGGCCTTCTCAGCACACTGTGAGGTTTCTCAGTTATGGAAAGTGGCATTGATGGTCCTATATCTGAGGATCATAGGAAAATAGTTGATTTTGTGGTAATGGCGGTGTGTTTATCCCACACACAGCTTGGTGTGTGCTCCTACTTATGATCTGTGGCAAACGTATGAGAGAGGTCTGATTTTAGCACTTCAGAAAGCAGAGAGTCCCATGTTCCAGAAATCTCTTGGTTCTGGGTGCAGTAGGATGGTTGGTCACCATAAATCCCACCCCCACCCAAGATATGCTACAAAATTAGGTGAAAATTGTCATATTTTCCCCCTAAGCTAAATTTCTTCATGCTAAGCCATTTTCTCTTAAGAGGGAACCTCGACTCTGTGAGGTAGAAATGTCTGTAATCTTTGCTGCTGCTGTGGTTAGACAGGGGGAACATAAGCATTGAGGATGGACTTTCCTTCTTTTGCTGGAATTCTCTTATCCTCTCCCACCACATTTAGGACAATGGCGGGAATATGGAGATGGGTGGGGGAATTCTTTCCCAGTGTGTTTTCTTAGGTACTGTGTTGAAGACTTTGGGTATTACTCTAGCACTCAAACCCTGGGGAGAGAGGCGTGAGCAATGGTTGGCAAACTTTCTCTGTAAATGGCAAGATAGTAAATACTTCGGTCTTTGCTAGTCACACATGGTTTCTAAAACATAGTTTTGGTTTTTTTCAAACAACTCTTTGAAAATATAAAAACTATTTTTAGCTCTCAGGGTTTATAAAAACAGGCCAAGGACTGGATTCTAGTTGGCCAAATTCTCCTGTAGAACATGGCTGTGCAACAGAAATATAGTGTGAGCCATGTTTTTAATGTTATATTTTCCAGTGGCTACATTAAAAAAAAGTAAAAAGAAACAGGTAATTTAAATTTTAATAATTCATTTTATTTATTCTAAATATTAGCATTTCAATGTAACTAATACAAAAATTATTAATAAGCTATTTTGCACTTTTTGGTACTATCTTTGAAATCCAGACTAGCCATATTTAAAGTGCGTGATAGCCACTGCATGTGGCCAGTGGCCACCATGTTGGACAGCATAGCTCTCGAGCATCTTCTTAGCGTGTAATTTGACAAATGCTCAGCCCCTCTCCTCTGTGTTATAGACAATGAACACAGAAAAAAAAATACTAAGATCTTAGAACTGGGAGAGGGCTTAGAGATCTTCTAGTCTAACCCTTCATTTTGTAAACGAGGAAGCTGAGAATCAAAGAGACCAAGCAATATTGCCCAAGGTCACTCAGCTGGGTTAGCAGCAGAGCTGATACTAGAACTCATATCTGTAGACCTCCTAGTGGCCTTCTCACTACACCGTGAGGTTTCTCAGTTATGGAAAGAGACACTAACGATCCTATACCTGGGGGTCATAGGAAAATGGTTGATTTTTTGGTAGTGGTGGTGTGTTTATCCCATGCATAGCTTGGGGTCTAGTCTTACTTATGATCTGTGGCAAACGTATGTTAGGTCTGGTTGGGAAAAGGTGTGTTTGTTGTCTATGGCCATAGAAAGAGTGAAAGGAAGGAAAGGCCTGTGCTTTGATCACCTGGACAGGTAGATGAGAGAGAGAGAGAACCTCTTTGTGAGGTACTGCCTTGGCACCATTTTATTCTCTCCTGACCTAGGCAGCATCCTAGACAGATGAAGGGTGCAGTATCTGGGGTGGCGTCTGGTGTGCCAGGATGCAGAGCTCCAGTTGTTCCCTTTTCCCTGCCTGGGAAATGCCTGTCCCTGTGCCAAAGGAAGGACTAAGCTGAGTAAATATTAGTTGCGTAATCAGAGTAAATAGAAGAAAGATAAGTTTTATTGCTTTGTAAGTAACCTCAAGCCCGGGCCTTTCTTTAGGCATTCCTTACTTTTTGTTCAATGTGCATTTTTCTTTTTTGGACCTGACTTCTTGCCTCCTCACTTAAGGCAATTGCAGACCAGCTAAAGAATTTTATGAATAGGAAAGCCCTGTAGTGCATTTAGCTTGGGAAAATGTCCCCTAGAATAGATTGTTTCTGAGTCAAGTGTATAAATATTCTGGCTCAGGACTATAACCTTTTTTCTTAATGAATTGGTCTGGCGGTAGTTAAAGCCAAGTGTGGTCTAGCAGAGTGCTCCAGAGAGAAAATTGAATGGACACAAAGCCCAGTCATAGTTTTCAACTTTATATAACGCATTTCGCAACCTATTAGAAAATTAGCTTTATGACAACTGGCAGGACCTGTTATGTCAGGCAGTCAGTTTGGAAATGGTTTGGTGTCTTTTCTTCCTTCACCTGAGCCTCCCTACTTAGTGAATTTTGAAGACACAAACAGCAGCCGTGGGCCCTGCTCAGTTTCCTGGTAAGTCATTCAAGTTTATCTTCCTTTACAGTCAGTTTCTGAGCTAGTGAGTATAAAAAAAGAATTTTTCATGGACTACTTCACAAAACGGCTGCTAATCAATTTTTCTTATTATTTTATGCCCTCTGCTTTTATACTACCCCCACCAGCTGGTTAATCATGCAAAAGCTGAACACTTCATTAGCTAGTACATGTTCGCCCATGGGCATTTCTGTAGTAAATTAGTTCTTTCTATTTATACAGGTAAGTCATGGCCAAAAGTCCTATAAGATGCCAAAGGTAAGGGTTAGAATTAATTTCTTTCTTTCTTTTTTTTTTTAGGTTTTTTTAGAGAACTCGTTTTAAAGTCTGAGCTGTAGTTATGCACAGATACTTTTGAATTAGAGATGAAATGGAGGGGAGATATTTTTTGGAGGCTCTAGGGTTATGGTATGGGGATGGCTAATGTAGCTTTTGGTGCAATGCTTGCATTTCAGAAAGCAGGAGCATAGGGTACAATACTTAGTATTTTTTAAGGGCCAGGCCTGAAAACTATTGTGAAGATGCTCTTTCAACACAAACACGAGACAGGATAGAGGCTAGACAGACTCATCAGCAGATTCTGCTCAAGGGTTGGTGTCATATGCCCACATAATTGGGTATATGGCCCATGCACAAACCCATTAACTACATCTGTATTTTTTTTTTTTTTGGCCATTTTGTACAAATTTCCAGGAATTGAAAAATACCCTTCACCAATTTTATTTTGTCAGAAAGACTACCTGCATCCTGCATTGTTGGAGGGAAATAGTGATGGTGGACTCCTAAAGTGTGCTATTTCTAAAGACATAAAATTCAACCCAGAAATTATTTTCATGATGGGTTCTTCTGTTTTACAGATTCACCTAACAGGCAAAGCTCAGGTCCCTTTTGGACTTGGCATCAACTATCTTGATAAGTCTGTCCTCCAGAGGAGCACTGGGCTTATGTATCTACCAGCCACAGTTCTCTGCAGGTGTGAGTAAAGTTTCTGCCTCCAGTGTGGGTTCTCTTAGTCTTTCTATTTTCAACACAGCCTTCCCGGCAGAAGAGTTTTCTGACAACATCTACTCTAGTGCTTTCCTGCATGATGTTTTAGGTCTTTCCAGGTCTCCACACGGAGTGGGAATGGTGATAGAGGCTGAATTAATTTCTTCCACAAAGCTGAAATAAGATACTATTCTGTAAGATCTATGTCCCTTATAGATTATATTAAGAGAAGGTACATGCACTGGTAGAGAAGATTGAATGGGAGGATATATAGAAATTCTAGGCATGGGATCCAGAGGGAAATGCAAGGCCAAATCTGCTCATCATTTGAGTTTTTGTGATTCTCATTACGGTTTCTTGAAAATGGAGATGAATATCAGTTGATGGGTTGTTTGTTCTCTTTCCTAACACTGGTAGTAGGGCATGAGTTTAGGAAACCTTGCTAGGCACAGGCTAAATTGACACAATGATTATGCACAAATGACACTCATAATAGAGAAGGCTTCTTTCATTGGTTTAGCCATTAAAGGGCAAGTGTTGTCCTGTATTGTTATGTCGGCTTTATTCTGTTACATCTTTACGCCTGGTGTTTTCACAAAATCCTCATCCTAAACTAGGAACCCAAGCTTTACGTCATATGTTTCACCTCCCTTCTGATCTGCAATAGCTTCTTTTTGTATGGTGTGCTGATGATTGCTGGGAGTGAAACTTTTTCTTTTCGCTTATAGCTTTGATTCCAGTTTAATGGTGTGGTTTCTGGCTCTCTGCTTGCAGTTTCAGTTCCTGTTTAAATACTAAAATCTATTGTTTGTCTCCATTTCTAGACAACATAATTGTGTTGCTAACTGGCAGGAGCAATTAAGTGTACAACATTATGAAGAAATAAAGTTTCCAGGCCCTAAGATTTAACTCGATTTCTAATTACACTGAATCCCCTCTGTAAGGGTGGTTTATAAAGGCTGAAGAATGCATGTAACAAAGAACTAGGGTGTAAGGAGAGAGGGCAGTAATTCAGGGGGGTTTTGGTGAGTTTGTCTTCTCTAAGGGGGTGCTTGTTATTGGGCAGAAGATTAGTGACCATTTCTTCTATTTATAATATGGGCTGAAGCCATCTTCATTCTTTTCTGGTACTGGAGATAGTAACAAAATCGTTCTCTGTAGTTCTTTTGGAAGAATTATGGTTGTTAGGAAGTTCTTGAGGACAGTATATTTGGGAAATAGAATAAACATGTGGCCTTTGTGATGGGAGTTTTTTTTTTAAAACTTACATAGAACATTTAAAATTATTACCTTTAAAGATACATCTTTTCCACTACTTTTGGAGGACTGGACCTGCAGTAAAACCTAGAAAGGAAAGGAGTATTGCATGGTCAGAGAAAAATCTGGCAGTTGAAAACAACCATTAATAATCTAGACTGGGCTCTTTTGGGGAGAGTAGGGGAGGTCTCAGCCAAGATTGGCAGGAAGGTCAGCCCTTTTGATGGAACACAATTTTTCTAGTAGTGGAGCTCTGCATGGAATGTTTCTGTTAAGCAAGTCATCCATAAGGCACCATAGGTCATTTGTGTTTAACAGTATGTTGCAGGCTGCAAAGTTAATGCAGTTAATATTCAACCAAACTTTTTGGGGAGTTACTAGTCCCTTAGGCAGATTTGCCAGAAAAGGCTACACATTAATAGCACTCCATATTAGACACCACCAAGTTGATAGCCACCTATGTTATGAAATGTAAAACATTCCACCATTTCAGCCAAACTCAGGCCAGAGGTGCTGTTTAATATCCTGTAAGCTGGAGCCCTGCCCTTCTCTGAACCCATAACTCTTTGGGAAGAAGTGGATAGCCTGGAGTGCGTGTACATTTTACATACTCTTTAATTAACAGTGAGTGGTGTCTTTAAAACTCTTGACGTTTGCAGGGTCTTCCAATAAATGCGGCCGATTCGGTTCTGATTCTCTGCTGAGTTTAATTGAAATGAAGCATTCCTTGGCATCTCTTCCTTTGCCTTAAAGGAAAAGATGTTCTGTCACTCCATTTGGCCAACGGGCTGGATTTGGGAGGGAGTCAGCAGGTAGAGCCACGGTTGTCGCACAGGTCACAGGTCAAGCTCTTTTCGTGCCTCCAGCTCAGATAGGAATTAAGTCACGAGTTGCAGAAAGTTCTGTGGAGCTCAGCAGGCCAGATGAGAGGTCGGGAAACTAAAGGCAAGGTGTTAAGTCACCACGCACAGCTGACCTCAGTGGGGAATAGTAGGGCAAAGGCTATTCTCTGCTGGGGGTCATGGGCTTAGCTTTTCATTGTTTTATAAGAATTTTCCTTTTTCAGCTAGTTCTTTTCTCATCTCAGGCCATGTATTAGTCCAAATAGGAATAATATGTAAAAGGGAGAAGAGAGAATGAAAATGACTTACCATGACTATGGAAATTAAATGGTAACGTAACTATATAACCATATATGAGATGTTTTCTAGGATGGGGATTTCCAGGACATTCGCATGGCCCTCCGTCTTAAAAATGACTGATTAGTATAGTGAGCGTTCCCCTGATATTTTTCAGGACACTTGACTTTGGTTATGTCCTGATCCTGGGTTTCTGTAATGTAGATATGAACTGCATTTGGACCCTTCTACATCAGGGTATAGCCACGGACAAGAGGTCAAGCTTGCAGAGATCACTGCTTTACTGGTGAACAGCCTTAGTAAATGGGAGGAAAAACATTAGCATTTGAAAATGCCTAAAATAGAGTTTTCAATGATCTGTGGACAGTCTTTGCTTTCCCCACTGTCATTGACCCAACCAGTTAAATTTCTTGTGCATATACTTTTTCTGCAATATGTAATGATTTACTCTAGAAGTTACAACCAAAAGCCCTGAACTGACTTTATTTAGGATTTCTTTTTTTAAAACATAGCAAAACAAAATACAGAGATTTATTTTTGGCTGCAACTATTTGAAATAGACGTCACCCTACTGAGCTTTTATTTTTAATGACTGAAACTGGCAAAATCCTTCTCCAGGAACATACGCTAAATAATTCCTGCCTTGTTTTCACAAAACAAAAGCACTCTGTGGATGACTTTCTCTTATTCCCTAGATTTCTAAATAACTTTTTTTAACCTGATGATGCTACAGACTTCAGGGCATAGCTGTTTGCCTTCAGTGTTGCTCTTGGTCCCTCAAGCCTGTGATTCTCTGGGTCCCCAGCTGGATGATGAGGAAGTTTGGGAGAGTTTCTAAGCAGGGAGTCCACAAGCCAGTGGCCTGGCTCAAATCCTGGTGGTGCTGCTGCTGACTGAGTGGCCTTGTCACTCAAACTCTTCATGCCTCAGTTTCCTCATATGTAAAATGGGAAGGATGTTTTAAAGTATTACACATCTCTGCTGCTAATTGGCAGAGTAATCTGAAGCAAGTCATCTAATCTCTCTATGCCTCAATTTGCTCATCTATAAAGAAATGGAGATAATAATAGTACCCACCTCGTAGGGCTGTTGTGAAGATTAAAGGAGGTGGTGACTATTAAAGCACTCAGAATAGTTCCTGGCATAACAAGTGCTATGTAAATATTTGGCGTTATTATTCCTACAGCTGTTAGGAAGGAAGCCCTGAAGCATAGTCCAGGAAAAGTAAAAGGTAATAAAGATTGAAGCAGGGGAGAAGAAATGGAGAGAAGAAAGGAAAGATGAGGCAGAGAGAAAAAGATACAGATTTAAGAAAAAGGAATTGCATTTGATGGTGAGTGGTTGAATGATGCTCATGTCCCCAGGCTTCAGTGTCTTCATGTGTTTTATGTGGGAATTGGAGTGGGAGGGTGTGGAGTGGGTGATGGAGAAGGTCCTTCTTGGCTCTAACCCTCGGTGGTGTCATCTAAAGCAGCCATGACAAAGATTTGCCACCTGTCCTAGCTTGAAGTTATGTGCAACCCTAAAATTTCTTTGGAAACCCTATATGGTTATATCTCCACTGTTAATCACAAAACCATTGTCTTCCAAATGAACTTTTTAGGTTTATGGTATCTGGAATTTCTTGGTATGTCATGATTATATCTTTTAGCTACCATCTCTGTTTAGAAGGTGGCTCATCTACTTACCTTCACCATGTGTGGTGACTTTTCACAGACCGATCCAGAACTGTTAATAATTAGTTCTGCTGGGGAGTCAGGGACAGTTGATGTTTGACAGAGATGGTCTTCATCAGGTTCTGAATTCTTAGGTGGGCAAATGTCCCCCTTTCTCATTCCTAACCTTTGGTTTGGAGGCTGGGGAGTGGCAGGGAATAATCATATTATGACAGAGACACTCCAACGAAGTCTACAACCCTGTCGTCTTTCCAGGAAAGCGTCTCAAAGAGGGGGATTTCCAGAGTTGTTTGAATACGGAGGGAAGATGACTTTTTAAATTGCAATTGATGTTACATAAATTCACTCTAAAGGATTTTGCCATACTTCCAGGTAGTTGCAGAAATGGTGAAAACACACCCTCGATCTGACTGGTATTTCAGTGTCTTTGGGCTCTGTCCTGCATTGACGAACTGGCTTCAGGGAACATCATACTAATCCAACCAAAAGTGGGAGCAACTTGAGGCTCCAGGAAACTCCCTCTGGATGCCATGTGGGTGCAGACAACAGGAATAGTTTCCCAGGGCTTCTGTGGGAATCTTCCTTACAGTTTCTGGGCTTCTGCTTTCCTTCCTGTACCCTTCAGATTGGCCTCATCGGTTTACATAGTATCAATGTACCAATGCAGTTGATTACATTTCTTAAATATATTAATTGAGAGGGAGACTGCAGGAAAATCTTAGGAGAACTTTTAGGGGCGCACTGGTTTTTGTTCAAGCTAGTGTACATTTTGATCGTACATGCGTTAAATTAATACACCACATTTGCTTCTTTTCTCCATTGTTAATGGATCTTGGCCAAAGTAGAAAAAAGTAATGATTTGATAAAAGATAACTGATTTGACAGTTTTCTGTACTTCCACACTAGGTTAGTTTTCAGAAATGTGTCCATCCTAGCACACAAAAGGAATATTTATTTAGAAGACACAACAGACTTACCACCTAGGTCCCACTGGGCTATCAGCCTGCCTGCCTTCTTTCCTTAGTTTTTTCTAGCACATATTGGTTGAGCGCCTACAACAGGCAGATTTTGCTGCAGATGTGGGGGATGCCACAGTGAACAAACAGAGCTCACATTGCTTCCTAAAGCCCTGCAAGGGCCATTTTACTTGGTCATGAAATCCTACAGTCACTAGACATACCTGTCAAGGTGCCAGGCAAGCACAGGGTCGATGGCCCCCATTAAGCCGGCCCAGGTAAACTGCTGTTGCTGCAGCCTCCCAGCCATGAGGACCATTGGGAAGAACTCATTTGCCATAAAGTACAATCAGCGTTAAAAGAAATGACCGTCAGTAAATTTGGGAAGTCTTAGTGTTAATTTCCTCACCTCACTGTGTGCAGATGAGTGGCCTGCCGTTTGCATATGGGAATCCTGTCATAACAGTTTCAGGAAGTGATTTGTTAATAATCAAGTCCTCCGAATGGCCCTAAATCGGTAATTGATGTGGGTCTGGATAAAGCAACCCTTCCACCCGCCTATTTTGGGGACCATTTTTTTGGCAGAGTTTGAGCCAGAATGAAAACTAGCCATCAGAACAAAATTCAGGACAGCTGGGATGCTTTGCAGCAAAGACTTTTGGCTCCACAGTTCAAATAATCACAATAGCAGCTCAATTTAGCCTTTGGCTGAATGGCTTTGGCAGGGCACAATGAAAAATAATTATTTCATGGCCTGCTTATTTTTCCCTTAACCAATAAACTCTCAGACCTCTTCAGGCTTATGTAAATATTCTGCTGTAGATGAGGCTGAGCACACCATAATATCCCTATTTAGGAAATGGTTGTATTTCACCCTTGTGGGGCAGAAAGCAAAACTGAACAACTTTTTTGCAATATCTATTTAGAGTGGGGAAAAGAAAAAATGTGGGAGGAAATTTAAGGGCTGGAAAGTGAGTCAATGGTTACAGCTGCAGAGAAAAAAAATGATTGAGTTCCAGGCCCTCACTTAGAAGACACAGCATTAGGATATGTTACTGTATCTGATGTGGAAGGAACAGTACTGCACAGAGTATGCTAGAGAATTCTAAGTGTAGTACAATAATAACCAGAAACAACAGTCTAATTCTTTGTAGCTGGAGCTTTTTAGACTATATATAACGGTTCTCAAAACTTTTAAGTGCTTGCCTGATTTGCTCTCATTACATTCAGTGTACTGTAACTCTCTGTCCCTGTTTTGTAAGTCCTTGCTTTTGCCCTGGGTGATTTGAATGGAGTCATGGAGAGGTGGATGAGATAAATTAAGCATGGCAACAAGCCTAACAGCTACCCTAGACCTGAAGCCCTTCAAGGTTTTTGCTCAAATCCCATCAATCTCCTGTATTTTATATCTGCCTTTTCAGGTCAGCTGCATCTTAGTGCAGGGCATCTGTGCCACTTGATGACCAATTCCTATTCAATGAGAGTCCATGGCTTTGTAGCTCAGTTGGTCAAAGCAGAGTGTTAATGAGATCGGTCATGGGTTTGATCCCTGCAGGAGCCAGTTAACTCCATTCTGTCCCATTAACCCCTGCCAGCTGCCTTAGGTCATGGGTGGAACGGGGTGAGAGATGTGAATGGCTCACCACAAACCATCCCCTCTACTGGGCAACCAGCTAGTCCCACTAACGGTGGGTCCAGAGTGTCTTGTCTCTGAATGTGAAGAACAGCAGATGGGTCATTAGGAACAGAGAAACAACCATGGGCTCAATGCTGCTTCCTCTCCCCTGTGTGAGTGAGTGAGAGAGTGTGTGTGTGTGTGTGTGTGTGTGTAGAGTGGGGAGGGGGTTGTGTTTCTCCTATTATGAAAGGGTAGGTTTTCCTTGCTTAGTAAAGCCTGCACCAAATCAAACTCGTACTATGATCCTCATGATCTGGGTTTAATGAGTGGCATTTCTTCTCAAATATCTTAAAAAAAAATCGGTAGTCATGTCATGCATCAGGATGAATTTCTAAATGTAAATGAGATTCTCCCAGTAATTTATTTACATTTGTTTTCAGCACAACAAATGAGACATCACGTAGCTTCATAATTTTCCATGACCGAGTCACCAGCATGCAGTGTGTAATTTACCATGATTTAAGATGCTTATCTGTAGATTTTTCAACAGTACCGTATAAGGCTTAAACAAGAGAAGAGATCCTCTGGTCCATTTCCCTTCTTGCTCTCCTTGTCCTTGCCCCCTTCAAACATGTGTTCTGAGCCCACTAAAGTCTGTAATTTTGCTTGCATCTTTGAAGGATCTTATGTGGAGGGGGGAAGATATTGGTCATTTTTCCATTTCAGGGAGGGCTGTCATCACTGACTCTGATATGAAGAAGAGGAAGGCAATATTTCCCTTTGATGTTAGAATGTGTGAACTCCCATAAGTTACTGTTGAAGATTCAGTTTCCTTGTTGCAAAATGTTATGGTAGATAATCTCTGCAGTTTAGCAGTAGTACTCTAGGCCAAGGTAAAAGGTAGATGTGTCTGATGGCTAAGTGAATACTTTGCAAACTCCACCCAAAAGTTTTGCAGATTTGTCATAATTTCCTAGGATTTTCCTGCATTTTTATTTTTAAAATATGGCACTGTGATACCAGCTCTCCTTAGTTGTTTGCACCCGGTTCCCAAATGAAGAGGAACAGATCCCCTAAAATTAAGTTCAGGGCACTTAAATGCTATTTTTCCCAGGGATATTCTTGATGCTGCTTTTTTGACTTGAGCAAAACCCTACGAGGGTGTACCAGGACCCTTGTGATTGAGGGAAGAGAAGGGAGATATTGTCTCTTATTCTGTGGCTTTGAATGAGCCTGTGGCTGAAGGTCCATGGAGAGTGGTATTAGGGATGCTAGAGTTCTGGGCATTTTATCTGAGTAATAATTCATGGGGTGAAAAAGTGCGACCTTGCCATACTCCAGTCATTGAAATCAGTAAGTTAGAAATACCTTCTAATTAGAGCTAAGATATCGAAAGAGACTTCAAAAAGCATGTTCTCTAAGTGAAAATTTCTAGTTTTGTTAGATAAACAAGTATCAAGAGTTTTCTATGGGACAGACACTGTACCAGGCACGGAGGATGCCTAAGGCATAGGCACTCCCACACGGAGCATGCTCTGCTCCTCCTAATGTGAAAGAAAGCTGCCTTTCTAGATAGAAAAAAATGATAAGAGAAGGACCAATGTGACAGGCTCAATGATTCTTAATACATCAAGTATCTTCTTTAATTATTTATCCCAAATTCACCTGGAATGTACTAGTTAGTAGTATCTCTGAATAGTATCCCAGTACCTCGGGCATGTGTTTTCATCCTGGCAGGCTGTCCTGTGAAGAGCATCCTTCACACTCTAAGCATTGTTCTGCTTGGAACAGTTTTCTCCTTGCCATTGATATGCTTGTATGGCAGATGTCAGGGTTTTTCAGGCATTGGCATGTAGAGCACATGTTACCCACACATAAAATAACTACTTTGGAAGTGGTGGGAAAGTCATGCCTTTATGGAAAAGTCTAGGGACCTAAGTCCTTCCTCTGCCTCTTATTCTCTCTGAAAGCTTTCCAACTTAAGAGCAAGATCTCATTGGCTAAATTCTAATCTTTGTCAAGTGCTGGTGATACCTGCTTAAATGCTTCATATTTCTAGTGTTGTTAATAGGCTAAGGTAAAAAGCAGAGAATTTCATTCAACTTGAGCACCAGCCCATTTAAGAGTTTTTCCATGAAAACCACAGTTAGAGAACAAACCTAAAATTTATCTTAGAAATTAAAGACATCTGAACTTTTCTCTAAATTCAAAGTTAGTGAGTGGTGGCTTTTCATTTACCTTTAACATCTATAGTTGTGATAAAAACTTATTAATATATGAAGCACTTTTATTCATGAAGCAGATGCTTACTAAGAACACATTTTGTAGTGTCTGTGCTAGTTTGCTGTACCGAGGATGCCTATTGAAGAGTCAGGGAAGATGAGCAGACACATAATTACAGCAAGTAATCGTGGTCCATGTGGCAATGTGGTAAGGGCATGATAGCAGCAGGCTTAAGATGGTGAGTGTTCCGAAGAAGCATGAAGAAGTCAGGGTGGATTTCAGAGGTGAAATTTTGTTTAAGAGGATGTACAAAGGATGAGTAATAGTCACCTGACAGACCTAATTGGGAAGACAGTCACAGCAAAAGGGACAGGGTGAGCAAAATGCAGAGGTAAGAAATTGTATATTCAAAGAACTGCAAGTCATTTGGCTGGACTTGGAGTATGGACTTTGTAGACTGGGGCAGAGGGGGCAAGAGAGCAAGAGAACGAAGCTGGAAAGAGAGGCCAGAACGAGCTCGGAAAAGGCCTCGCACATCACATTAAGTTAGATCTTTGTTGAGTGGAATTATGGAAGAGCGTTGAAAGATTTTAGCAGAAAGGTGACACATCTAAATTTTCATTTTAAAGAGATCACTCACTCCTGGGTGGAGGATGGGAACAGGAAGACCAGTCTGGGAGGCTGTTAGGATAGACTCCCCCTTTGCGTCATATTTGGGAGTGTTTGTCTTCCTGTTATGTGACAGCACTTGGCCCAACAATGTGGAGACTTTGGAGAGTTTTAAAAGAAGGGTGGTGGGATGATGAAAGACTTGGGGTATCAGGTCAGGAAAGAAAGTGAAATGAAAATAATTTAGTCGACGTGCAGAAAGGCTAGGGGGAAATTTAATAACCATTGCTGCTGTAGTGAAGTGTGGCTCAAGTACATCACTTTATTAGTTCAGACGCAAAGTCTATTATCCACAGTTCTGATATCCAAAAAAAAGTTGATGTTGGTTTTTACTTTTAAATTTATTTTCTAAATTTGGCCACAAAACTTATTTGGCAGCAAAAATCTGACCTTGACTGACAGCAGGCTATTTATATTCTTTTGTTTATTCCACTAAGTGTCAATATTCGTATCTTTTGCTGCAGGAATATTAACGTGTTGATTGTGGCCCTGCCAAGGGGTTGTGTAATCGATGGTGTGTGCCATTTGTTACTGCTCTTGCTGCTGCTGCCTCTATGAACTGTTACTGTCAACTAACATTTATATAGCATAATACAGTTTTCAGGATGTTTAAGAATTTTTTGTTTTAATTATTTTTCAGAAACTCTATGGTATAGATCCTATTATTACCTCATTATAAACACATAAAAAAAAACCTGAGGCACAAAAAAGTTAGGTGACTTGCCTAAAATAACATCTTTGAAAAGGGGTCAATCTGGGAATTAAGCCCTCATTTCTTCTCTTTCTATAACTTTAAACAAAATAAGCAAAAATGTCCCGAGAGTGGACATCGCAAATAGTGGAATGGGTTTCCTTCTTTTTTTTTTTTTTTTTTGTTTGAGTTCTGTAGGCTCCATTTTCTCCAGGGATCTTGTAAATAAAAAATCAAGATAGATTCAGTTGTGTCTGATGTGACTCAGATGTGATCCCGTCTGACAGCAGCATGAATAATAACATTTTTATTTATTCTCAGTGTGAATGAGGCTGAGAAGAGTTGTTTTTTTATTATGTTAGGCTCTTCTGCATTTGTGTATTGGTAATTTCCACCATAATGTATTGCGTTTTCCCCCTCCCTGTTGTGAAAAGATTGGTGTGATGGCCATACATTATACTCTATTCCACAAGGTAGTACAACTGCAGAGCTGCTCATTGGATAAGGTAACTGATGTCTACAGTTCTAAAATAAGAAGCTTTTTACTTGTATATCATAGCAGGGCATTCTGTCCCAACTTCTGATCTATAGCATGCGTATTGCTGAAGTCAACATCTTAATGTTACCAAAAAGTAAAACCCTACATTACTTATCGATTTGCAGTCTATTAAAAAGTGACAACAGGCTTTTTGGTTGTATCCCTTAGTAGAAGAGTTCATTTATTAGATTTTCAGTTTTTTCTGTATTGTATGAGGATAAACTATATGGGGACATATGCCTAGATATATAGGCATCAAGTATCCAAGTTGACAATTACACTTTGCAAATGAATTATGTAAATACACATAGTTTACTCAGATTATCAGTTTAATGACATTGGCCAAATTGGATCCATTTATAGCAAAACTTAAGAGAACACCTAGTTTAAGTGACATGATCGGCATAGTTAAATAGAGAAGATATAAGGAAAATTTCTTTCGAAGGTTCTCTTCCAGAATTTATAGGTAAATCGTTTATAAGTGAATGACTCCAGGAAACAAATACTAAAACAGGATTTCCAGCCTAGATATTTCCTCTGAGTAATGATGACGATGATGAGGAGGAGGATGATAATGATGATAATTGGGGGTAGAATTTGGAGAATGGAGGAAAAACAGAAGAAAAAGGAGAAGAAGGGTGAAAACAATGATAAGAACTTAGATTTGAAGGTGGTTTACAGTTTTAGTAATGCTTTCAAAAGTTGTAAGGTAGGTAAAGGCACTATTTTTGAGATGAGGAGATAGTCTCAACCAAATTGTTACTTGCCTGGGGTAACTAATCAAATGACTTGAGAAGCAAAATTTCAGTTCATCTGACTCAAAGTTTGGTAATTGTTCCATGATACTATCTTTAAAAAAAAAAAAAGAAAAAAATGGTACCTGTCTTTATAAAAATATATGAATAATGCTATACTTGTGTTGACTAAGTTGCATAGCATTTCAATCTATATTATGATAGCATATTCTCTGCATTGTTTAGCATTTGCTTAGATTGAATTTTATTCTCATACTGTCACTCCCTTCTTTTTCTAACCTCTTTCACTTTTCTGTCATTTTTCTCTGTTCTAAGATTTTTACCTCACTGGGCTTATTTAGACTTGTCACAGTAAAATCTGAAGAATAGATCTGCCTTCCATTCTACTCCCCAAATCAGCTGTTTCAGCCGTAAGGAAGGAGAAGGAAAGATCAACCCAAATCTTCTAGGTATATTTCTTTCTGTTCTCTAAATTTAGCCTCCCCCCAAAAATCTGAGGTCCCCGAAATGGCAAATCATGCTTTGCAACACACGATTAAGATCCTCAATAATCTCTTGGATCTTATATGGATATTTTCAATTGGTGAGAAAATACGATAAGCAATTTTAGTTTATTAAGCAAATTTTCATGCACCAAGGTGGCATAAACACTTGGAGCTTCTGCGTAGAGGGGAAAAAAAAAAATCCTTCTATAAAATCCTCTCCAGTGGAATGATAAAAGGAATTGAATCAATTTGAGCCAAGTTTCAAGAGAATAAATTTATGTTTTAAAGATTTTACTTTTTCCAAACTATGAATTTAATTCTTACTTAGTAGTGTAAATCTGCAGTATTACTAAGGGTAAATTTTGCTTTTCCAGCAGGGGTCTGGATGATGGCACTTAACAAATGCAAAATTTGACATTCGTATAAAAGGGAGCTAAAAAAGACCAATAAAAAGATGGTAGAAATTGAGTGCAGCCAGAAAAACACAAAGTAATACAAACACTCAGCCCCTGCACTATTTTCAGAAACCCAGGAGCTGACCTATCCAGGGTCCTGTGCTGTGTTGGTGTTTGGAGTGGTGTAGAGAGGTACCTCTTATAAAGAAAATAGATGATTGGATTCAGGCTCATAGGAAGCTGAGTTTAGAGGAGGGTCACTGTTTTTTATTTGCAGAGTAGATTATTCCATGGGGTTTCTGCTTTTTTTTTTTTTTTGAAAGTATTCAGAATTCAATTGTTTTTTGGGCTGTAATTTATGTCTGGGGAATGAGCATCCTGAGAAATAGGAGATTTGGGACTGATTAGGATTTGGTGTGGAAGTCCTGCATCTTATTGAATCACATATTCAACTTTCCGAGAGGCTACTAAAGGTGGAGAATAAATAAATAAATAGAAATAAGAATAATTGAACCCAATTTAAGTCCAAAGTACCTCATATACTCCTCTTTTAACTTGCATGTGTTTTCTCATCTCCTGAATTTCTTCTTTAAAATCCGAGGATGAAGAAGTTGCCCAGTAAATATAGCCCCAGGATGGAGCTGACAGGCTGCCCAAGTACATGATTGTGCTACTTGGTAATTTCTTTGGGAAGACTGTTCAGTGCTTTTTATTACTTCAATTTCCTTACCTGCCTGATTTCATAGAGGGCCAGTATCATAGAGGAAATATGAAGAACAACCAACCAATGAGAGAAAACAATATTGGCAAGCACTTGTTTTAAAGAAAAAAGTTATGAATACATATGCAGAACAGAGCGGTACAGAATGGAAACTACTGCAGGTTTTGATAGGTATGTTAGAAAAGAGTCACTGAACGATTTCCTATTAATTCTGGGGCACTTATACTATTTTTAAAATATCCCACAAACCTTTGCCTGACAAAAGAAGAGTATGAAATAAAGCCTTAAGTGTCTGCAGTGACAGCTGTTCCCATAGCAACCTGCCTGTCAATCAACACCCACTTCATCCAGCTTCAGAAAACACCCCCAGAAATAAATGTCAAAAGTCTTAGGCAGGTTCCAAATTTAAATCAAACTTTAAAATAAATTAAAATAAGAACCCAAACACCCACAACAATCACAAAAGTAAATTGTATTTTGGAAGGAGGAAAAAGGCGGTAAAAAACAAAGTCCAAAAGAATTCTCCAAGCAGATGCAAAAAGTGAAAGAAGGGAAGACAGACACCCCTCAATCTTTTCCTGGCATTACTCTGAGCAAGCATTATTCACCTAGAAGAGCACCGACTGTATTGGTCCATGTCTTTTTCCTCTTGTTTTGATAGTTGGCTTCCATTTTTATGATCATCATAACATGTTCAGCCTCTCCAATCCCTCAGACATGCTAATGATCCAGCCCCTCATTTTGATGGTAGGAGATGAGACAAGATGCTAATGGCCAGTAAGGTGGACCAGTATGCTTGGGTACTCTTTCAGTGGGGTGACATTCAACTAATAGTGACTGGCCCACCTAGCAGTTAAAATGATCTCATATGTTGTTTTAGGTCCTGATGTTGCTAATGTGTATGCTCCATGAATTTAGCACTAAACAATTCCCATCTCTTTTATCCAGAGATAAAATACATCTAAATCCTAATACTACATTTCAGGGGTAAGTGATCTGATTTCACTTCTCTCTTTGAGCCTTAAATTACCTAGCAGAGGGGCAGTATAAGGAACTATAGTCTATCAGAGATTATGGACCATTTGTCCTCCAAAAAGTTGGAACATGTTGAGTTTACTTGTTAAAATCTCTATGGACATGGAAACAAAACAACAAAGGCTATACAATTTCACATTATTCCTTGCCAAATTTAGTATAATTGTCACTCAACATCATGTCAGCTCTTAACACTTTATTTTTTGCTATTAATTAAATGTAGTCTTTAGATACTTCTTTGGCATTGTAGAGTTATATCTGCTTGCTCAGTGACCTTATTGATGGTCAACTTAGCTGCACATATTTTTTTCTCAGTGTCCAATAAAGAGAGCTGGTGACAGTCTTGTTATGGGTTGAATTGTGTACTCCAAAAAAGATATTTTGGAGTCCTAACCTCCAGTACCTCAGAATGTGACCCTATTTGGAGGCAGGGTCTTCATAGAGGAAATCAAGTTCAAATGAGGTCATTAGGATGGGCTGTAATCTAATATGAATGGTGCCCTTATAAAAAGGAGAAATTTGGACACAGAGACAGGCATACCTAAAGGGAGGATAATGAGAAGAGACCCAGGGAGAAGATAGGCATCTACAAGCCAAGAAGGGAGGCCTGGAACAGATTCCTTCCCTCACAGCACTCAGAAGGAACCACCCCTGTTGATACCTTGATTTTGAAATTCTAAGCTCTAAAACCAAGATAATAAATTTCTGTTGGTTAAGCCACCCAGTTTGCGGTACTTTGCCCTGGCAAACTACATAATACAAATCCTAAGGGTATAATTCAGTGGTGTTCAAAGAACTCAGAGGAAAGGGAGCAGTGACCGTTGCTCACTGGTCTGTGTGTGAAATTGGCGCAAGAACTCCCAGCTGAGTTTAGTTACTCAGGACAGTGAGGGGAGGCAGCTTGACGAACCTGTGGAAAGAACGAAGGGGAGAAATGTCCCCATCCTCTGCAGTTCCTTTAGCCTAAACTTAGCCTCTGAGTTTTCCTTTTCTGAATTGCCAATGTCAGTGTCATTTTCTTGCTGGTAACTCAAAATAAAGGTTTTCTAATGCTACTGGGTTAAGAGCTGTTTCAAATGCTGTCAAGCCAGGGGTACGTCAGAAGCTGTTTCCAAGAGAATAAATTGGGTTCATGAGCTTCTTTTTCCTCAAATTTTATGCATTGGAGGTTTGGGGCCCCTGTGATCCCATCGTGTCATCACTTTTATTATTTATATCAGCGGATATTGATTGCATGCCTCTTATGGGCATAAACACTTTCAACTTTTATTAAATTCTCAAATTCTCAAGGAAAAAGTCTTAAGTACTGTAGAAATAGATGGGTTTCTCAGACGATTGGCCAAAAACTTTTAATGGCAGTCCACTAGAGTGATGGTGTGCGAGTCAGAGGTGGATTTATTGAGAAGCTGATGAAATTCAAGCACCAGGTCACCTCCCTTGCCTGGGCCCCCTCCAGAGATTTGTTTGTAACTTTAACATTTATATTATTGTATTCTTCTTCTTCAAGAGAGTCCTTCTCCAATCTCATGAGTTGCGAACACCTTGAAACCTGGATATGTCCCTGATTGCAATGATGGTGGGGCTTCTAGGAGTCAGGAAATCCTGCAGAGGTGGTAGAAGCCAGAACACGGAGAAGCTAGAACAAAGGTAAAGATGAAAATCAGGGCTAAAGATATGACCAGTCTCAATGAGACGAGTGCTCAGAGACTAGTGATCAAGGCTGAGTTGGGTGAGATAGTGAGTACAGGGGACGAGGGCTGAGACAAGAGGAAGAATACAATTGCAGTCTAAATCTGGAAAAGTCAGGGATCCCAGAGGAATCCCTGGAGAATTCAGATTAGGAACTATATATGAGGTACCCACAGTGAGTGGTGTGTGTGTACACAAGTGGAAATTGTATCTTTTCCAGGGCAAAAACCAATCCCAAAGCGAGGAGAGGAGAGGGAGGCTCTCAGTGTAAAAGCAAATGCTTTGCATACAGGCGGTCAACTAATTAGCTTATATGTAGAGGAACCAGGATAGTATGCAACAGTTCAGCCGCTCACAACCTATGTTCCCTTCAGCGCCAGTGCAATGATTCAGCTTAATTCCCAGTTTACCAAGCCACTGCTCAAACTGGTTCTGAGGAAGGGCAGCCTTGGTTCCTGGCATTGCAGTGCCCTCCGTAAGCCTGTTTATCGAATGCCAGGGAACTCTCATTTTGGTTGGGACTTCCTTTTATGTTCCATACCAAACCTAAAGTCAATAGAAACGGTTTTGGAGGCCTGATTTTATGCATCACTTTCACTTGGCTTCTTTCAGTGATAGTCAGGCAATGTGTCATTTTCTCTGCAGAGTGTGTATGCAGCTGGGAAATAGTTATTTTTAATAATAAGACTTTGCACGTATGTAGATATTTGCATAGTAAGCATATGGTGCTGTGAGTTGACGGTGTCTGGTGGGTAACCTTGGAATCTTCAGAAATCTAATTATTTAATGTGGCTTGTTGGAATTTGTAGGCCGTTGCCTATGAATATTTTAGCCTATTGGTGCTGGAACCTGTCTACCAAAGATCAAAGGCATTTTCGGATCTAATCTATCTCAAGGGATGGGTAAGGAGGTAAGGGGCTGATGTTTTAGAGAAGAGAATCAGATTTCCCTATCTTCCTAATTTCTGACCTCAGCTTCCTAGTCTCCGCATACCTTGCTTAATCATATTTCCCATAATCTTCCATTCAGAGTCATTGTTTTCCTGGTCTTTGGCTGTTTTCTTCAAAATCTCTTAGCCTCTTCAGTCATTCAATGTCTTCTTTGCACAGGGCAAAATTTGGTGTGAAGTTAGTTCTCCATCTTCCATTTGGTACATTTGAGTGAAAAGCTAACCTTTGACAGTGTTCAGTTCTTTATGAAGATCACTGTTAGCACACTGCCTGACGGGTGGCATATATGTGGGAGAATTCATTTGAACAGATTTTCTATTGAAGGATAAATACACCCCCAAATCACAACGGTAATCAGAGCCAGCCGCCTCATTTCTGATGATTTTACAAATCACTTTGGTCTTCAGAGATGCGTCAACATGACACTGTTCCCACACTGAGTTGTTTTGGCTGCAGGGGTGGCTGCTTTTCTCTCTCTCCCTCTTTTAAAATTCTAGTTGCATTTGTGACTGTTTTCGTCCTCTGCTAAAATATGTTTTTAAAAAATGTGATTAACAGTCATTTTCAGATATAGATATTGGCTCTCTTTTGCCAAAGAGGCACAGCATGCAAGAACAGGCAAACATCAAAATAATGCAAAAGGGTATGTTTATTCATTGGAAACTGTGTTAGAATGACTACATCTGCCCCTCTCATTTTGGGCTGGCTGGAACCATCTCTGCTCTTCTGATTTGCTGATGTTTCCCCCTACAGTGAAAGCTCTTCGTTTTGTACTCCATAAAACACAAAACAAAACAAAACAAACAAACAAAAAAAAAAACGCCCATAGTTGGTCTGATGTTTATGCTCTGAGTGTAAGTTAGAGTGATTTAAAATTTGAAGACTATACTCAATGGGATATGCTCATGGGATGCATGGATATAGAGGTCTGGCACTCTGAGCATTCCTTAAGCCACTTTCAGACCTAAAGAATTCTTGCCAAATACTATTAACAATAGACAATGAGCTAACGTATTAGCAGAGCATCGCAAAACAATGGGAAGTTTTATGTTTGTTTTATAGCCTGCCGTTTTTATTGTTTATTTTTCAAATCAAATAAAATAGTGAGCATATGTATTTGAGTTACTTGGGGCTGTGTCTCTGGATCTTTTAGACTTGAGAGATTTAAGCCCCAAAGCCAGTGACTTGATCCCTTAAAAAAGTTACATCTACCTTGGGCCAATCTCAACAAAAGTGTAAATTATCTACTATCATCTGGAAAGAATTTTAAACAGCATTCGAGATCATGTCTTAAAGGCATAAGTCAAACAATATATAGATCTCACTGTGGGCCCTGTATTGTGCTAGGTGCTCTGAGAAAAGTGTCGGGCTAATACCTAGTCTTTAACATGCAGAATTTAGAGAGATCAGATGGACTAGGAAGCATTTTAGTAACAAACAAGCAGGGTGAAATGACAGAGATGGAAAGGCATATGACATGTTGAGACATAAAAATATTTCTTGCCTTAAAGAATGAGGATATTCTAATTGCCTCCAAATAAATTCCTGGACATATGTGAGAATAATTTTCCCAAATATGATTGTATCAGGTAAGCCTGAAATCTGACCACCAAAGTCTCTGGTGAAAGTCTTAGAATGGTGTTGCTTGAGTTACTAAGTCCTGCGGGATATATTAATACCTGGTTTTTGGTGGGAAGATGTTTATTTAGCTAGCAGTTAGTCAGGGAACACTGGTCTATAGAAATGAGTCTCTTTACTACAGAAAGAAGTGGAATTTGTTTCAACTCAGCCACAGTGTAAAGCCTTGGAGGTTTGGACTTAAGTGATATATCACGAACCATCGTCCTTGATTAATACAGTAAGACCTTTAACATTTCTGCAGGTAGAAGTTGGGATGCTGTTTCACATGGCACCTTGTCATGGTCGTCTGTGTGGGGTAAATTCATTACCATTCCTTGGCTTCTGTGCACTCCTGGTCCCCACTCCAAGAGTTCTCACAGTCTTAAGCAACACCAGCTTAGAGGGTGCAAACTGTCTAAGTGAATACAGTATGTCTCCTATGCAACTTCAAGGAAATCTTCTCTTCCTACTAGTCACCATCCAATATCCTATTATGTAGATATTCTACAGCAGTCACTGGAGGTAAAGGTTTGGATTCAGTTGCCAGCTTATACTTTCCTTGAGCACATCTTCTGACTATGGAGAAATAATATAGTTTGTGGAAAAATTTCTGCATCTGGAATCAGAAGTCTGTGTTTGAGACCTTAGTTCTACTGTTTAGCTTTGTCACCTTGTACAGTCCCTTCTCTTTGCTGAGATTCAAGTTACTCATCTGTAAAATGGAGATAATAATACCTTGCACACATCACACAGTGGCTTCAGGCTCAACAGAGTTAAAAGTGTGAGCAATTTGTAGTAATGAAGATTTTAATGTCTGCTGCTCTGGGTTTGGAGTTTCCGTTGTAGATGTTTTGTCCAAGTGACTAGTTTTACTTTAGGATATGAATCAGTACAGTGAGTTAAAGGTAAGACTATGATGTGGGACAAGACCTGCTGTGCAGAAGATCTGAGGTCTTTGACTCCCATCGGTAGATCGTTCTTCTTGTTTATATCGTGGCTTTTCTCTTGGACACACTATGGGTCACCTAACACTCTTCCCTTCCCCTGCACCTGCTCCCTACCCCAGTCCCATGACTGGCCTGGGATTTTATTTTTCTTCTTTGTCTCTCACTCTCTAGCACTTAGAATACTGTTTGGCACATAGTAAATGCTTAGTTTATATGTACTGAATGAACACTGGAAGGAAAGGAGAGAGGAAGGAAATAAGGAAGAAAGGAGGGAGGGAAAAAGAAGGAAGGAATGAAGAAAGAAAGAAAGTCAGTCCAAATAACAACTTTGTTAGATTTATAAAAGCTTAGTTTCATTAAGAGAACAGCCTAAGAATAAAAGAGGAAGGGGAAGAATTTTATGGAGACCGTCCTGATAAAGATATTTACAAGAGTGAAGTTTTCTACTCCCTGATCCTCCAAAAGGAAGTCATAAATGGTTTTTGATAATAATCCTTACAAGTATTTTTAAACATTGAGCTGAAGAAGAGGATAATGTGCTTGAATTATCTAATAGCAGAGTAACAGTGTTCCAAAGTTAGTTATAAAGATGTCATTGACTTAGTGTTTCTTTCCTTCCCCTTCTCTCCCCTTTGGAAGGAGAGACTGAAGTTGTTGAGTTATCAATTACATGGTAGTATGGGAAAATGTCTTAAAAATTTTAGACTAAAAGCATATGATGAGATCTACCTATCTCTCTCTCTCTCCTTTCTCCCATAATTTCCAAGGGAAAACATCTTAATGTTTTGGGATGGTAGGACAATATAATATATTAGAATACTGTGTATGAATACTGTATATACATGTATATAGGGTGATGAACTATTCATGTGCTCTTTTTTGTGAATATCCTATACGTTTAATCTCTATCATTTATGAACTTATTGTAATCCTTTTAAAGATCTAAAGAAAAATCTTGGTGGATTAGTCAAAGCATTAAATCACATAGAATTAAAATATTTTTTATAAGCCTTAAACTGGTGATATGATTTATAAAGTACTTGTGAGGAAGCTAGCCTTTATTGCAGATGACAAGAAATAAAATAGCACAGCAGTCAAAAAAATTACTTTGGCAACAGTTCAGTTTACTAAATACAAGGTTAGCATCTCTAATCTGAAAATCTGGTATCCAGAATGTTCCAAAATCTGAAACTTTTTGAGTGCCGACATGATGCTACAAGTAGAAAATTCCACACTTAACCTCATGTGATTGGTCACAGTCAAATGCCATCAAAACTTTGTTTCATGCACAAAATTATTAGAAATATTGTATAAAATTATCTTCAGGTTATGTGTATAAGGTATATATGAGACATAAACAAATTTCATGGTTAGACTTGGGTGTCATCCTCAAGATATCTCATTATGTACATGTAAATATTCCAAAATTCAAAACATTCAAAATCCAAAACACTTCTGGTCCCAAGCATTTCAGATAAGAGACAGTCAACCTATAGTTAAAATCAATCAGTGTTATGAAGCCAGTTCCAAAGTAACTACGGTGCAATATTGACTCCACATAGCCTGTGAGGCTTAGTGAAGTTATATGCATATTGTAGTATAAACAAAGAATCAGAAGTGTTATTAATAGAATAAAAGTTGTATATATTAATCACTCATGTGAACCTATCACCAATAATATTAAATACAGGTCTTTATACTACCTAATTAATTGTTATATTATTTAGTTATATTTTACTTTTTAACATTTTAAAGTGATTTATAAATTCATTCCTACTGTGATAAATTATGTTGAATATTGAGCATATGTTTATTTTTTTCACTCTATTGTAGTGTACACAAAAAGTCCGATAATAAGACAAAAAGACTCAATGCCATTCCAATTCAAACTGGACTTAGCTATGTGAGTTAAACAATGATCTCTGGGTTTTAAGAGTAAACTAATTCTATCCCTAACTATTGGTTATTGCTCTGCTGAAAATAAGTTGTAACATAGTTGGGATAAAATATCCGTCAATAAAGACCCTCATAATTTACACAGTAATGAAGACTGGCTCTGAGTTGACAAGTTAAAAGTAGGCAAAATCACTTTTCCTATTATAGGCTAACTTAAAAACACACAGAAAAAAAAAAGAAGAGAGAATTTTGATATAGAAAGTTGTGGTTTTAGATTTATTAATTTTTTTTCTTCTAATGGTCAGAAGAGCACTTTAAGAACCAACTCTAATGTTATTATACAATATATTTAGGGAGAATTTATGGTATAGTATATGTAAGGTTATCTTTTGAGTTAAATATAATAAATAGCAGACACTCCTGTTTGGTTGACATTGACACTTTGAGAAGGAGAACGTTACAGAACAAGTCTTTCTATATGTTGCCCTGTCTATTTAGCATTATCCTAAGTGTCCTAAGGGTTTCTCATTCCTTTGGAGGGCTTATGTGTGAATGGTGATTGAAATTTTTATAGATTTGATTGATCGAGCTGGTTGTTGTTATAGGCAAACCCACAGTCACTTTAGCACAGTGGAGAAAGGGCACCAGGCCTGGGTTTAGTATTTAATTTCCTGTCTTGCTTATGCCACTCTTAAGCCGTGTCCTTGGACTAATCATATAATCTTTCTGGTCTTGGTCATCTTTAAAAGGAGGTGATTGGATCTGAATAGTTCTCAGTTTAGGATCCTTGGAGGAAGTGATGGAGGAATGACACATTTTCAGGATTTAAAAAAGTCTAATGAAAATAAGACATAAAATCACAATGTACACAAGCTATCTGTATAACATCTCTTTGGTTTTGCTTTTGCTTGGGATTGTATAAACCCCTCTCACCCTTTTTGATAACACTGAATTATCTTATACTAATCACAAATTATGACTGGCAATAAATAGCTTTTTATTAATAAGAGTAGTACTATTATTATTAACTAAATGCAGTATGATTGTCAAACTCAAAACAATAGGACTCATGGGAGAACTCTCTAAAAGGTGTCAAGTGTCCTTGACAGTAAAAAGTCCAAAGTCTCTCTTACTATTTTTAGTTCAGTAATTTCAAAATGATGTACCATTTATCACGGCAGCTAGATACCAAAACAATATCATTCTCACTTCACAGACACTATGTATAAATTGCCAGGTAGCATCATTCATGAGAATAAATAAACGTTTTTGGAATAAGTTAATCGATTGCTACATTAATAGTTATACAGAATAAGTTCTTAACTAATACAATCTTTTTTTCATATCATTCGGTTATATGCCCATAGTTTACCATACTTGGGGTCACTTGGATTGGGTACCATTTACCTCATTGTAAATTTGGTCAATAATCCATTCTGCCTTATTTTTAAGTCCTCTCTAAAATTTGTGAAAACAGGCAGGATGAATAAAAGAACTGGGTAAAACATAACCTTATTGTCTGTCATTTTATAATACTTTATAGAAATCTCTAAGGAGCGAATACTAGTTATTAGGTTCTTTGAGAACAGGGATAGGTTCTATTTGGGTGTTTATGCCTCCTGTGCTTATTTCAGTGCCTGGCATATAGACTATGTTTAATTACACAGGAGATTGGTAAATATCATGAATATTGGGATTAAGATTCTGGTATTAACTCCTTGTTCCCTTTTATCCTTATAGACAATATTCATTCCTGTGATTATGATTCATAAGATAATTATGAATATTCATTGTCTATCAAACCGTATTTCCATATTAGAGGTTACAACTCAGTTAATTGTGTTATTGGAATTAATGATGACTTCCATTGTTTTTTACTGTTTTGGTCCAACCATGTAACTACCCATATGTCATCTAGCCGTTAAAATTACATTTGTGATGAAAAACAGCAGACTAAAAATGAGTCTCAAATCTGATAAAATATAATGGATTGATTTGTGCAAAGTATTTATTGATCTGATCTGATTGTGCAAAGTATTTGTTTAGATATTTCTGCTTCCCAAAATTTAAATGACATTTCAGTGGCCAATAACAATGAATTAGCGATTATAAATACTCTTGAGTTTTGGTTAGCTTAATATCAGGCTTGAATATCTTACTTGTCTTACATACTTTTCTTAGCAATGTAAGTTAAGCATTATTTTCCCTGTCTACAGATGGAGAAACTGAGGCTTGATTAGTTTAAATAACTTGCTCAAACTAGTAAGTAAAGCTATTATTCATACTCCTTTTTTTCTGACTTCAAAATCCATGCTTCCTCCAATATTCTTTGTCACATTCAAGTCGGTACTTCTTCATTTTGATATTTCAGTCAAATGAAAGATTTTGGATTTTTTTTGGAACTTCCTGATGCAGTTTTATTTGGTTGGGATTTTTTTTTTACTAGTTTTTTTTAGTTGAATTAAGACATTCAAAAACATATTTGATAAAAGTAAATATTGCGAATAGTAGCAAACTGATGATCACTGTTTAGAATATTTGGTGTTAGAATATTTAACAGTTATTTATGATTGAATAACAAATAACTCAAAACTTTAGTGGCTTAAAATAATAATAAGGACTTAATATTTCACATGGTTTCTGGGGACTGGAAATTTAAGAGGAGCTTGGTTGGGCAATTCTGGCTAATGGTTATCTGTGAGGTTGCATATCACCAGGAAGATGCAGTTGGATGTTGGCCAGAGCTACAGTCAAATGAAAGCTTGAATGGGGCGGGAAGGATCCACTTCCAAGGTGACTTGCTAAGATGGCTGGCAAGTTGGTTCCTTTCCATGTGGGCCCCTGCTTATGGCACAGTGGGTGTCTTCTCCTAGAGTGAGTGATTTGAGAGAACAAGGTAAAATTTGCAATGCCTTTAATGACTTAGCCTTGGAAGTCACACACCATCACTTCTGCCATATTTTATTGGTGACACCCCCAAACCCTGATTCACTATTTATTCACTATTTACACAAAGATGTCAATATCAGAGGGCAGGGGTCATGATAGGCCATCATAGAGGCTGACTACTGCAGATACAAACACCATATATATATATATATAATTTTATAGATAATTTATATGAGTATCAACTCTTTAATTTCAAAGAGTGGGAAATAGAATCCAAGAGTTATTCAAACTCATGTAATTATAGGGAAAAATCTGCCTGAAAATAAGTATTATACAATACTATCTGTTTCTTTCTTTATAAACAATATTGGCGTTAAACTCATTAGCAGTTGGAGATTGAGCTTGGATTGTTTCTAGTAGAGATTCATTGTGAATTGGCTTAAGCTGTCATTCCTTGGCCATTCACTTTTGATGTGCAGGCGACTTTTCTAAGGTAAAGAGATTTCAGAACATAAGTCTGGTCATTCGCTCTGCTCAAAATGCTGTTATGGCTCTCCATTTCAGTGAAAGTCAAAGTCTTTGTAGTGTCCCAGAAGGTCTTACCTGAACTGGCCCCTCCCTCCTCCCCGACCTTCTCTCTAACTCCTCTGTCCTCCTTGTCTCTGCTCCAACCACCCTGGCCTCTTTGCTGTTCTTTGGGTTTACTACACTTACTCTCGCCTTGGGGTCTTTGCACTGGCTATTTCCTCTGTTCGAAATACTTTTTTATATCTCTTCATGATTAACACCTCCCATCACTTAAGTCTTTCCTCAAATGTTACCTTTTCAATAAGGTCTACACCCACAACCCTATTGAAAACCTCTGCCTAGAACAGTGGACCTGAGATCTAATAGGTGCTCAGAAAATTGTGTTGTTGAATGAAGGAATTACTAATGAAGGCACAAAGAGATGCTCACGCTGCTTCTTACTGCCCAGGGCAGTTTGGTATCATCCTTTTGACTCATTTTTAGACACTGGTGTTTACAAAGGGTCTCTAAAGACAGAAATCAAGGGTGAGTGTGCTTTATTTCTGCGGAAGAGCTCCTGTCATTTAGAAATCAGCACTGTTTCCATTCCCGTGTCTTTGTAGAGTTCCAACATTAAAAAAAAGAACAAAAGAAAAGAAAACAACTTCTACTAAGGCATATTATAGGAGACAGGTTGATATTACTTAAAGGAGGAAATTAATTGAACCATTTCTGTAGACATTAGACAAATTGTTTCACTCAGAGTTAAAAAGCAGCTTGGGAGTATTAAAGTATAGGGTGCCTGCATGCACTTTATGACGGTCTTAGCTTATGACCTTATATCGCTTTTATTTCTCTATTAAATCAAGATATATCTCATTGAGGCTGCCATCCCACACGACACAGCGTGGTTCATTTTGGTGCCAGTGGGCAGAATTATCCCTGGGAAAGGTATGTCAGTCTTCAACATATGCATAGTGTGGATAGCTGGGGTTTCAACTGGCAAGGACCTCCATGGGGTGGGAACAGATGCACAGGCCCTCTTCATGTAGACAGTGCTTTGCTGAGCTCCTGCCCTCTCTAACTCTAATCTTACAACTCAGGTGCATTGGAGTTGGCTTTCTTTTAGTAGTGATGAGACTTGAACCCAGTTTCAGTTCTTGCCTTCCCCCAAATTCTCTTGTAACCCAAAGTCTGGGACGTCCTTACTCAGGTAACTGGGACTGGGCATGCAGTCTGTGGTCCAAAGATGGCAAAACTAAATAGTTTTCAGCCTTCTCTTTTCTGACACATTATTGTACTTAAGTCCAGGAGAGTCACGAATAATCACAAGAGGACCGTGCCATGCGTGACTATTTCAGTAGTATGACGGAGAAGAAGTGGCATGCTAACTCTAGCCCATGGTTCACGGATTACATGAACCATGCAAATGTGAATGTCTGTGTTTGGTTTTCTTTTCTAAAATCTTCCTCTAAGGTTGGATATCACCCAGGTTCTCTTAATGGGCATTTATGATTTTGTTGCAATTTTTTATAAATTGTATGCATTTGTCAAAATGCATTATAAATCCATTTATATTTTTCTTACTCGTCTAATACCTTGGAATTTATGAGACCTAGAATTATCTCATGCTGTATGAAGGAATATTTCTAATTATCTTTTGTAAATAGAGTGATTAGGGTTATACTCATATATGCATCTTGCTAAGATTAAAATCACTGGAAACTGATTCTTAATTGTGATAATAGAAATAACAAAATGTAAGCAAAATGCTAAATTATGTAGGGATAATTAAATGATAAAAATATTATAAGTAGCTTTATATTTGCAAAAAAGAAGTAATGTCTAGATAAAATATGCCATTTTCAAAGCCTATTTTTAGACTGCTGTCACTCTGTGAAATGAGGATAGTATAATAAAATAATAATATAATTGTCTTATGTTGGTAGGCAGACAACAGTGGCAAAGGTATGTAGGGAAAGCATGTTGTTAACATTTGAAAGTTGGTTTTTAGTTTCTTTTGTCTTTTTCTTTGTCTTAACTTTTTTCTGCAGCTTTAAGAAGTAGAGAATCATAGATAATGTTTTATCTATTCTTCAGCTAAGACATCTATTTTACATTTTAGATATTGAACATTTTTTGCATTTTATTATCAGAGACAATTGCTTGAAAACAGAGTCTTTGTTTCATAAGAGGTTAGCTGCTTCCACTTGAAATCACAATCCTTTGTGATATTAAAATTAGCTCCTTAGCTGGAGTTATGATGTCACCAAGGTGCAGAAGAAGCAGTAGTAAGTAGCAAGCGGATCAATCCTTAGGAAACAAAGATCCTGTTTTCATGCAAATAAATATCTTTGGTGATTAGAAAAGGAAAAAAAAAAAAAAAAAAAAAAACCCTGAGCGTGGGTGAAAGAGCTATTGGTGCTATGCTACATTTTTAGAGAAATTGCCGAAAGCTATTTAGCCATGCAGACTGATGACCTTTACAGTTCTCTCAAGGTTAATGGGGTCCAGGAAAATGGTAATGTAATAATTTAGGTTTCTTGGATATCCCACTGACTTGTATGCCCCTTAATTTGCTAGCATTGTAGGGCGGAGGAGGGTAGTACTGATTATAATATGTATTTAGAATCTCTCTGTCCTAAATCTAAGCTCCTTTCCACATAAAATTATTGATAATATTTAGGAAAGATGACATCAGTAGGAAATTGTACACATTCTCCCTTTATTCAAATGAAGTGGGAAGCTACAATTGGTAGCTCAAATATAAAATAGTAAAGGGTATTCATTACAGGAAACCTGTCATGTACTATTACAGCTCAAGGTCTAAGATATTCATAACCAGGGAACCTCAAAAGTTAGGGATTCAGTAGGACCATGTTGAAATATGTACCTTAAAGGTCACTCAGGGGCAAAGGGAAGCTGTCCCCTCTTCAGCTGTACATCCAGGGAGGAAACGCCAGGCATTGGTCTGTGTGGCTGTATGCAGGGCTGCCAGATGAAGTAAGTGGCTGCTAGTTCTTTGCAGGAGGACCCTGCTGGCGGCACGCTCTGCAGGGCTGCCTTTAAGGAGCTCTTGAGAGGCCAAGTGTTTTGGTGTTATCAAGAGGGGTTCATTACACCGAGGGAATCAATTTAGAATGACTTTAATGGGATTGGGAGTCAAACTGCAGTATAGCCCTATGACAAAGAGAATTTAAAGTACCCTGTATTTATTATGCCTTTCTCTCTTTAATTATGTCTGTCTTTAATATTCTAGCGTTAGCTCCTTTAATGTTTTTCTTCTCCACGTTTTTGGCATTTTTATGATTTGCAGTTCCATTCTAAATGGGCACGTGTCATAATGTCATCTAATTCCATTGAGAAAAATGTCCCTGTTTCCTGTGGCTTTTGGCCAAGACATACTATTACTTTTGATTTCTTATATTTTTTTTTCACAGTTATGTAGCCTGTGCAGTATAAAGGAAAAGATTCTTTCCAATTTGAACAAGATATTTAATGCTTTT